>JAPYZI010003400.1:0-40308 GCA_030523105.1 Ophioninae sp. A BG-2022a | reverse complement strand
GAAATTCTGCCAAAAATCGAAAAATCATCGGATTTTAATGATTAAAAAAGCATTTTGACGAGAAAGTCATAACGAAGAGATTGAGCGCAAAGTGGAGTGGCAAATCCCAAAGGAAAATAAGTTATCCATGATTTAGTGAAAAAACTTTTTTCCCTCAAATAGCCAAAAAAATTTTGGATTTTTAATATTTTTTTTATTGGTACATTTCGATGTAACTTTGTCCCCTGAACACGAATATGCCATTTATTTCCCCGAAAACCCAAAATTTCCCTGAAAAAATAGTAAAAAACTTCAAAAATCACGATATTTTTTGCTGTGTGCGGTGCTTTCGACGAAAATACATTTATATTCGTAATCAGCTGAAAATTTTCGATCAAACAGACCATTTTAATACATTTAAAACGGAAAAAAAATGTTCGACTCCGCCGGCCACTTTTCCGGAATCTCAAAAATCCTGAAATTTCAAAAGATCCTAGGTTGAGCTCCTTATATACTATGGACATTAATTGGGAGGGTTTGGAAAAGGTTTTTGCCTAACTTAAATAATGGCGTTGGATTCGTATCGATATCTCGTATAGTTTTCCCGGAAAGTACATATACGTGTCTGTTTTCGTTGGAACGAAACTACGCGTGTCTGTTCTCCACGCTGGGCTCGTAACGAATCCACACGTACATAAACACACACACACACGCCCGCGCTCAGCGTTCGGCAACTGTCCTGGCACGATTCTTCGCCCGAAAAGTCGAACCTTCGCGGCCGAATTCGCGTGCGGGGCGCGCCATCCGTCGGTAGTTACTCGCAGCGCGAAACTCCAAAATCTACATTACCGACGTAACGAGATGGCGCGTCGAAAGTTTCCAGCGTGTTCGTCAGCGCCTTAAAGTTGTTCCAATTACTGAAATAGTCGTGTTAATACGAAGGAGAGACCCTAGTGTAAAGCGTACGATGTGTAATAGAGCCGGTTACTGATGCAAGAAGGGCGAGAGGAATGAAATAAGGGCGGGAACAAGGGAGGCCAAAAACCTTTCGGTGCTTTCAAGGACCGTTGAACGTAACACGACATCAGTGTGAAAGAGCGAAGTCTTTAAATCATCGAACGTACCTTTTACGAGAAAGAGAACGACAAAGAGGAATGGAGAGTGGAGAGGGGGGGGGGGATGTTACACGCAGTTCGAGATTCCCATTCGGACATGGGCTAAAAACCTGTCACTCGAGGACGAGGTCCCGTTTTTTTTTCTCTCTCTTTCTTCCTCGTCTTTTTTCTTCGTTTTTATTATAATTTTTTTTTTTTCACTTTTTTTATCCCCTCGGTAGAGACGTCCCACACAATGAAAGGTAGAATGGTTCTGTTTCTTTGAAACTTGCTCGTCCTTTGTAATCGTCGACGTCGTCACGCGCAGGCATGCCCCTTAATAGTCCGCGGCGCGGGAATCGGTCGATGGGATTGTACACCGCGGCATCATTCTCGTGATGATGATGATGATGATGACATTTCAAGCATTTCTAGACGAAACCGTGAAATTTGTCGATTTTTCTACGAAATAGATTTCTTTCTTTTTTTTATACGACCTATTTTTTATAAGTCTGTCGAGAAGTTGTTTTTTTTTTTTTTGGCCTTTTAAAATTATTGAGAAACCTCGAATTTAATTTTTAAAACGTCTGGAATTCGATGGAACGAGCCTTGAAATATTCTCCTTTATTGTCGAATTTTTCGTACAGTGGGATATACATGCATGATACGGACGTTGAAAGTATAATTAGAGATCGAGAGATGCAACGGCATGGGATAAACAAACGATTGTAATTTTGAAAAGAATAAAAAATATTTTTTTTACGTATGACAAAAATAAACAAAAATATTGTGTATTCCACCTTATCGATGTGTTAAATATTTTTGAATCGATCTGTAGAAAAATACGATTTTTGATAATGGAATTAAACAGCAACGAACATTTTATTCAATATTTTCATCGATATAAATAAAGAACCGGCACGTATAACGATAATGCATTCATTTATATAGATTTGAAAAACTTAATAAAAACGTCATTGTGACGTTTTCAATTATTAATTTATTTTTCAATTTTATCAAACCATAAATATATATAATGTATATAATTCTGAATAATGCAAACGTGAGAATAATTAATTAAACATATAGTGTAGATATTTAACAAATAAATAAATAAATAAATATACAGTCATACATAAATATACACTTTTACATGATTTAATTTACACATTACTTTATATTTATTTAACTTCAGTAAAATATCTAAATAAAAACAAAATTAACTATATTATTCATATATTAATACATACATACATTTATTTATTTATTTATTTCTAAATTTTCGTTTAATTTTACGTTCGCCTTTCACGAGGATTTCAGCTCGTTACGAGAAACGTTAGTGGCATTTTTCGTGCTCGAGACACACGTACACGGATTTCGAAATTACGAGTGACAGTTCAAAAACAAGACACAATCAGATAGTACGTAACGATGACGGCGTTTAAATCGAATGCAGCCCCTAAAATTATTCATTCATTGTTCTCCTCGCGGATTCGATAGATTTTATTGCGCGTGCAAGGCGGCATGAATAATATTAAAAAAAAAAAAAAAAGGAGTAATATGAACGAGGCGAGGCTGCGTGCAGTCGAGCCGGAGACCTCGCAGCTTCCACCACCGCGATGATCGTGCCTTTTTTGCCCCGGGCCGTGAAATCAGATCCAGTATCTTTCTCGATCGTACCTTATGTACGTGCACACGTGTATACGTGGCTCTTTGTCTGTGTGTGTCAATCGATCTGTCTCCTTGCCTTGTACGTGTAACGACACTCGAGGCTACAAAAAGGTACCAACAGAGACGAGTAATTATCAAACTACTCGAGTCCGTGCACTACATTATGAGGCAATTATGCACTTTTTCATAAACACGTTCCTGATTTTCAATCGATTCGTACGAAACAATATATATGCATATAAACACTCAATATATATATATATATGAACGAACGTGGAAAATGTTTTTAAACAATGTTTATAAACATTTTATAAACATTATATATATTATAATAAATAAATATATAAACAAATAAATAAATGAAAAAATAAATAAATAAATATATATATATATATTTATTTATTCATTTATTTATTTATTTTAATTATTTTAATTTTATTTAATTTTATTTTATATATTTATTTATTTATTTGTTTATTTATTTATTTATTTACGTGAAAAGTGTATCATCGTAAATTACGAAACGATTGAAAATCAGGATTGAGAAAAAGTGCACAAGTGCAATTGTCTCATAATGTAGATCATCGATTCAAGTATACATATATTATTTTTATTGTTATTATTATTATTATTATTATTATTTTATATCTATCGCAAATTTGATTGTTTTAATAACTCTAATAATCACGAAATTCTTCTAATTGAATGAATTTCCTGTATACGTGTATATATTTATATGTAATTAGTTTGTAAACATTTTGTATATTGTTCCTGAATGGAAAGTGAGAGCTGGTGAAAAAAAAATAATATTCTTTCGGAGTGTCAATGTAATTATTGGGGAACATAAAATACATCGTTTACCCGAAATATGGGCACACATCCGTGCGAGTGAATTTTTTGAGGGAAGAAATTTAAGTTGAGTCAAATTTTGAGTCGAGGTTTTTATTCATTAAAAAAAAAAGAAAAGTATTTCATGGAGAGTTAACCGCTTGCAAGCAAATACCGATGTCGTCGCGAGTAAATAACAAATTTCTCGGAGATGAAAAAAAAGAAAGTGTTCGGACACAATAAACAATGAAGTTGATATAAAAAAAATAAATTATTAATTAAATAATATTTTTACGAAATTTAACAAATAAAAATGATATGAATAAATTATTAATTGTTTGTTGAAAAATAACGATTTAAAAAAATTCCTCAGTGAATAAAAAATAAAATATAACTTTTTTCCAATGGGAATTTTTGCAAAAATTTGTATCTTCGCCTTGCAAAAAAAAAAAGTGAAACCAAATTCGACCCCGATGCAATATCAATAAAAATTCCTCTCTCTCTCTCTCTCTCTCTCTCTCCTTCTATTCGCTCATTCATTTTTTTTGTTCGTTGGTTACTTGACTCGGGCGAATGGACGCGTCTCGAAATCTCGCTGTTGAGATCTACTCTGTCACCTGTCTAATTGAATCAAAATAATAAACGCCTTATCCGTGTAGTCATTGCGCAGACGGTGATACATATACCTTCACGGATGAGATGAAACGCGGGCGAACGAATTATGCTAATTTCGCGTCTCGCGTTTGATTTGATTATGATTTATGTGAGTATTCGTCTCCGTTCAGGTGCACGCGCGCATCACTTATACACCTACCGTGCTATAATATAATTGCTCGTAAAACGTCGTTTCGCTTGCATAATGAAACTTCGAGGACAGTCCTCGAAAGAGCCAGCCTTCCCCGAAATCAACATTAACTAATTCGAGTGTCCCGGAAATAAAAGCTGGAGGAATAATACGACGATCGTATTCGTAGAAAATCCCTTTTCAGAAATGTGACACTGAAATTTGAGGACTGTCCTCGAAACAGCCAAATGTCCCCATAATCACTATTACGTCACTCTGATATCCCAAAAGCACGTACGAATATAGAACAACCGGAGGAAACGATTGTTTTTCGAATGTCCTCGAAACAGCCAAATGTCCCCATAATCACTGATACGTCACTTTGACATCCCAAAAACACATACGTACGAATATATGACAAACGTGATAAACGATTCCATGAAACGAACGTTTCAGGGTTGTCCTCAAAACAGCCAGTAGTACCCGTACTCGTCGTTTTATCGATGCAGCGTCTTCAAAATATTCTCTTTACATAAATACCAGCGCGTTTGCAGGCTCGTATATTTTCCATGTAGTTACGGTGTCAGGTCGTTGAGCGATATCTTTCAGCGAGAAAGACAGACAGGTGGTCGCGAGTACTCGCTCTCGTGTGGCAAATGATATATAGCTGGGCGGTTGATTGGCGTATCGAATTTGTTTCTCGCGTCACCCCCCCCCCCCCCCCCCCCCCTCGCCCCCCGCCGTTTCCGCCCGATTCTCCTCGACGTTTGCGTATGAATCGCTCGAGACCAACGCGAGCAAGAAACGAGCAACAAAAGGGCGTAACTGAGCTCTCTTTAATCGTGATACGGTAAAGATCGAATGCCCGTCTCTTTAAGAGCTCTCCCGTTGACTTCGTACGTTTCACGTTCGCTGAAACGACTTTCTCCGTTCCTAGTTAACTACCGTGTCGTCCGAGGATTCAGTATTCATCCGCCTCGTACGAGTGAATCGATTAATCGATACTTGCATTATTTACGAGATCGTTGAACGACCTCTCGATAGGAAACGCTTCGAGATTGATTCTTAGGGAAAAATTGACTAGAGCGAGTTCAATGACAACGATTGTGGACGAATAATCGATAAAATCGTTTGTTTGGGTTTATTTTATCAATTAGGATTAAATGACACTTTTGTTGATCGAGGTATAATGGAATTTGCTGAACAACGATTTGAAATATTTGTTTTTTTATGAAATCGTTGTTAATAATTAATGATATATTTATTTGTTCACGAAACGAAGTAATTTTTGTGCAGTATTGATGAAATTATTATGAATTTGAGAGAATCAATAGAATTGTACAATAATTATTTTACTTGGACAAACACGTTGTAGATTTCGACAGCGATGTTATTGTTTATTCATAAAATAGTTTTGATCGTTTTTATGTTTTTATTATAATTTTATTTCGTTGAAAAATCATTGATTATCTAATTATTGTTATTGCTCTGATAAATCGTATTTAACAAATTACGTTACGAATATATATATATATATATATATGAAAAATTATTGTAAAATAATTTGATCAATTATTTTATTAATATTTTATAAATTATTAAACGAAAAATTTGCTTAAAAGTCGCGAACAAAAGCTGCCAAGACAAAACGCGAAATTTATTGCGGTAAAAGGAAGAAAGAAAAAGAGGGGGGGGGGGGGGGGGGAGGGAGGGGGAGGGGGGGGGGGGGGGGGGGGGGGGGGGGGGGGGGAAATGGATACATGTACAAGCGCTACGATGCGAAAACGAAAATTCTCTTCAGGTATAAAATACTGCTCGTAATTTTTCGTAAATCGATTGGCAGCTCTTCACTCTCGATTGCCAATTTTCGTTAACGAGGTGTGACGTACCCCCTGCACGATCATATTCCATACTTGACGAGAAGTGAAAAAAAAAAAAACGAGAGAAAGAGAGAATTGTAATTTCGTCCATACGCTAAACGAAATATGGCGTAGGGTGTTTGCGCGACAACCGATCAATCTTGTCCTCGACGATATCCTGGGACGGTAAAAGTCTTTCTGAATGGTGACACGACAATGAGAAATTCCGCATCCGGTAAGCTCCTCCTCGAGCTATTGATATATTACCGCGAGCCTCTTTTTTTGGAGCAATTCGAGCAGAAAAGAAAAACTAGCAATTACCATTTTTTTCTCTAATTATTATTTTCGTCGATCTTGCAAGAAAAATTTCAATTTAAATCCAAAAAAAAAAAACCGTTTAAAGCTCCGTAAATGTAAAAACAAAAATCCAAACATTTCCATCTAGGAAAATCCACCGAAATATCAAATTGATTTTCAGTGAGGCCGTTTTGAAAAATAGTGCGAAAAAATATTTCTTTTTACGAGAATTCTTTTTTTTTAATTCGATATTTTACGATTTTTTTTTTGTTGGATTTTTTTGTTTTTTTTTTTTTGTTTAAATTTCGTGATTTTTTAAAAATTAATTTATGCTTTTTTTGTAATAGGATTTTTTGGGATTTATATTTTTTAAGATTATAAACGCCAAGTTCTCGGAGAGGTTCGGAAGCGTCTCAAAGGTAGGAAGGAAAGATGAGAGGTAGAAAGGAGAGGGATACGAACGGTGAGCAAAGCCGGAAAAGAAAGTAGAACAAGGATAGTCTTAAGCGGGCTTGAGGCGGCTTATAAACGTGAGGCATTAAGGAAATCGGCGAAAGATCCCGAAAAATCTGATACGACAAAGCAATTATCATCTGGTTTTTAAGTCCCGCCTGGATTTTGTGACTTGGCATATTCGGTCGGTGAGGTTACGATTTTTCTATTAATCGATAAGTTATCAATTTTTAGATCGATTGGCAAAGTACCGATTTCTTCGGTGAACGTTTTTATAATTCGGCAGCGTACTGATTTTTTCGAATTGTCAAGAAGACTTCGGTTACCGATCGATCCGCAAAATGTCGATTCGTCGATTCGTTAAAGTACCGATTTTTTTTTTTATCAATTGTTTACCGATTTTTCTAGAAATCGGCAAGTTAATGATTTTTCAAAAATCTGCATGCTACTGATCTTTAAAAATCGGCAAGCCGCTTGATTTTTCTAAAATCTGGCACGCTTGTGATTTTTCCAAAATCCGACAAGCTTGCCGATTTTTCTAAAAATCAACAAGCTTACGATTTTTCTGAAAACCGGCAAGCTGCTTATTTGTCTAAAAATCGGCGAGCTGCTTATTTTTCTAAAAATCGGCGAGCTGCTTATTTTTCTAAAAATCAACAAGCTTGCGATTTTTCTAAAAATCGGCAAGCTGCTTATTTTTCTAAAAATCGGCAAGCTGCTTATTTTTCTAAAAATCGGCAAGATTGTGATTTTCTAAAAAATCGGCATTCTTACGATTTTCTAAAAAATCGGCAATCTTGTGATTTTTTAAAAAATCGGCATACTTATGATTTTCTAAAAAATCGGCAATCTTGTGATTTTCTAAAAAATCGGCATTCTTACGATTTTCTAAAAAATCGGCAATCTTGTGGTTTTCTAAAAAATCCGGCAAGCTGTCGACTTTATAAAATCCTGCAAGCTACCGATTTTTCAACGAATCGACAAGATTTCAATCTTGAAAGCGAAAAATCGGTATATTGGCGATTCCCACGATAGTCACGGTTCTACCGGTTACGAAAATTGAGAATCTTTGTTGCGTCTCCCGTCACGTTCGATCTCCACTTTCCGGACGAAAAAAAGTTGCGCTACCTGATGCCCTTTCCTCTCTCTCTCTCTCTCTCCGATTCTTTGACAAGGGAAAGACTGAAGAAGGAGAAAGATAGACGAGAGCGACAAAAAGGGGTACGGGCATATCGACGGTACACGCAAGATAGAAAGATGCAAAAGAAATGTCGAGCGAGGTGGTCCGAGGATCGAACGCGCCGCCGGGGACTCCGTTGGCCCTTCGTCCGCGGACGGCCCTAATTGCGGGTCCAACGGGAAAGGTTGGCTCGCTCGCGTTCTTTCGGGACAAGAGAGCGAGAGAGATGAAAGAGAGAGAGAGAGAGAGAGGGAGAGATCCGAGAGTACGTTGGAGCAACGAGCATACGCCCGCGGTCGCGAAATTCCCTCTCGCGTGTTCGCTTTTGCCCAAGGACGGCTTTTGTGAATTCATCCCTACCGATGGAAAAAAAAAAAGAAAAAAAAAAAAAAACGGAGCGACAGAATTCGAGCAAAATTTAAGCGCGAAGTATTCGCGCGTATAAACCGAGTCATGTTTATCCTACAAATATATTTGTGTCTTCATCAGTTTTCAGCTTACAAGATTATAAAAAGAAAAAATGATTCAATTTAACACAGTAATTTTGTGATTAATTATAATTAATCAAATTTTGTGATTAATTATATTGTGATTGTGTGATTAATGTGATTAATAATATTGTGATGTGATTATATTAATCACAAAATGTGTTTAAATATAATTAATCATTTCGTGATTAATTATAATTAATCACAAAATGATCGGTTGTAAATCGGTTTTAACGAAGTTATTTTTTAATGAATTCTAGTAAACTTATATTCCTATTTATCCGAAGGAATTTATTGTCGAATTAATTTTAAGAAAGTTATTGTTCAATCAAATGCAAACGATCGTCGCTTCACACAGGAGGTCCTTGGAGCCCTTTGGAATCCTTTGGAGTTCATTGGATTCCTTGGCTGTCCTTTGTAGCCCATTGGAGCTCTTTCGAGTCCTTTGCAGCACTTTGGAATCCTTTGGACCGCTTTCGAGTCCTTTGCAGCTCTTTGGAGCCCTTTGGAATCCTCTGGAACCATTCGGAGTCCTTTAAACGCTTCTTCAGAGCCTCCAAGGACCTCGAGAGCCAGAGATCGCCGGGAGAATTTATGTATTATGTCTCCTTGCGAGAGAACGGTCCCCTCGGCTCGGATGATCGCTCGGATCGCACGTAAACGGGTGATGATGAAGATGGCGGATGGCCGCCCTCTGGATGCGCAACTTATGCGTGAAAGAGAGAGATAGAAAGAGGGAGAGAGAGAGAGAAAGCTGGAGCAGGCGACAGCGGGAGCTGAAGAGAGTAAAAAGAAGTGACGTGTGTGCGAACGGTACAACTGGGGAAGCGCGCGCGCGCGGGAACGTGAACCTGTCGCGAGGTTGGTCGCACACAGGCATCGCGAGTGGGCCGAGATATTCCATTGGTCGCAACCGGTGTGCAATTGGACCGAGAGTCTGGAAAGTCTCGCCGTTTCTTTTTCTTCGACGTTTTTTTTTTTGTTACCCCCCACTCCTCCTCTTACCCCTACCACTTTCGGTTGGGTTGATGGGAAACGTGGCGAAATGGCGATCGATCCTACAGCCGAGAAATCATTTCCTCGAATCAAAGGGATTCCTCTTTGAAGACACTTTGATGACCGATTTCTGAACGGGGGCTTAAAAGTACCACGAAATGGGCTCGAACTTTTTTTTTTTTAGTTCCCGATGCTTTTTTCACGAAGAAACAAATCGAGGATTTGCCAACTTTTTTTTTTTCATCGGTGCTATTGGATAAAATGTGATTTTTATTGGAGAAGGAAACATTGTTAGCCGATATACAGCTCTTTGACGTTTCCCTACCTTCCGAATCAATTTTTAGGTTATCTCTAATATCCTGGCTTGGTTTGGGTTTGTTTGGGTTTGTTGCAGGATGCATAAAAAAATATAATGAGGAATCCAATTTAATGGACGGTTTTGGTTAATATTTTAGATCTAGTTATTTGAGGTTTAGTTATTTTTGTAGGTTAATTTTTTAGAGGTTTATTTTTTAGGTTATTTTATGAACTACGTGAGAATTCCTATTTTTTGCACTCCAGGGACAACGTTGCTTTTTTTTATTTTGAAATATGTCGGAAACGTGGTTTTTCATTGTTTGTTTTACAATTCGTCTCGATTCGACTCAAACTTAAAATCGGTTCGCCACACGAATAAAAAATCCGAGCTTTTGCCTTATTACGACGAAATCCGTGGCAACGATATCTCTCAGACTCGTCGTTTCGCCTAAGCTCCATTTTCTCGAGACAATACTCGAGATAACGTTATTATATATTTACATTTTAAAGGAAATTAAAAAATTATAGTTTCACGACATTCCTTATTTTTATGATCTTTTTTTCATTCTTTTTCGAGGAACATCCGAGATATTGAATAATTGAAAATTTTTTGCTACATCCATATTTTTAATAGATCGTAAAAATGATAATAGAGATAAGAAAAGCCTGGATTTTTTCACGACATCGAAAAGCCGAGGAAACAAAAGAAACATTTTTTACGAAGCACTCGTTTGCGCCTTAATAATCGATCAAAGGTTACCGATTTTCTCAAAAACAAAAACAAAAAAACGAAACACACAAAAAAACAATGTTTGCAAAACTTGAATAAAAAAAAAATGTCATTCGATCCGAAGAGATCGAGCTTGCTGATCAACGATCATTGAAACGACGGACCAGCCGGACCGTACCGATCGCTGGAGTCGGTCAATCGGCCACGTAACCCGCCCAACATTTATCCGCTCCATAGAAACTTTATCGCTATAGTTTAACGATCGACTGTAAAATCCAACGAGTGATTGATTCTCCCACGAATTCCGAAAACTTTTCGCGCTCATGTTCGAGCTACCGTTCCAACGTAATGACCCGAAATCTCCGATAAATCAACGGCCTCGAATTCCCGGAGTCGTCGTCATCGACAAATTTCTTAGCAGCTGATCAATTGCCCTTCTCTCTCATATTTTTCAATCGAAAAAAAAAAAAACAATCCAGGGAACAGTTGAAATTTTAAGTTTCCTCGTCCTTTATACAGCAATAGCCGTTTACGACCTTGTCCAATCGGCTCAACTATGAAATTACAACAAAATGAGATTTTTTTACGTTCAGACTGAAAATAAGAAAAAATCTAATCATCGAACACCCCTTAATGTCTTGACACTTCCGATAAATCTGTGCCTACAAATTCTTAGAGTTGCCGACAAATTTCTCAGCGGTTCATCAATTAGTCGCGTTTCTCTTAAATTTCAGGCGAAAGGAAGATATTCAAAAAAGAGTCAGAAATGAAACGTTTCGTCGGCCGTTTGCCATCAACGGCCATTTGATATTTCGATCGATCGGCCGTTGAAACTTCAAAATGAGACCTTTAACATCCAGACCCAAAAAAGAATAAAGAACACGACACGTCCCGATGACGTAACACTGCCGATTTCTTAGAAATCGATTTTCCCTTAATAATCAATAATTAATTATTCAATATCTCAGCGATTGTTTAATAATCTACGTTCCTAAAATCATTCACTCGAGAAAACTGATGTCCATGAAAAACTCGAAGTTCGAAAGTATCGTCCGCCTTTATTAATCAGGGTCTGCCGATCGGCATTTGGAACTTTTGGAAAATGTGATTTTTCACTTAACCTAAAATAATGAAAAATTGAAAAAAAAGAGTATCGACGAATAATAAAATTCATAGCCGTTAAAACTAGAGCCTACCTGGATTGACGGGGGCCTTGAATGTGGCCCAGGACGAGGAGGGCTATCGCGGTCACCGCGATATCACCACGCCGCATCTCTTACATCACAATCGTCTTGTTTAAAGATTTCATGAAACTTTTCCACCTTAACACCGTCGCAAAACCAGCCGATCGTTCGATTTTGTCGGATAAATCGTAATCGGCGAGTCGACGAGTTATCGGCCCCTCAAAAAAGAGGCTAATGACGAGTACCTTTCCCTTTCACAAATCCACTATGAATTCGTGCGACTCTTAATGTGTATAACAAGCACTAAGCGTTGAACAAACGTTTGCGATTTTGAGATCGGCCCGCGCACACACACAAGGACACATGGACGCACACGAGTGGAGGAAAGCTTGAGGTAGATATATATATATATATATATATATATATATATATCGGTAAATATGTTTGAGGATTCGCGCCGGGGGCAAAACCCGAGGATGTTTGCCGTCGCTTATTGATCCGGTCGGCTTGTTCAGGCCAAACGATGAGGACTATTTGACTCGCCAAATAAATCCAGTCGTTTTCCAACCTGGAGAACAAAAAGACAAGAGTTTCGTAAAGAAATTCCGTGTCAACAGTTGGATGGAGAAGTGAAGTTGGTGGTGCCGATACGTGGCCGACAGGAGAACAGGTGGTCGTTCTGCATCCACTTGCACACGTGTGTCCACATGTGGAAAGTGCCGTTTCTTTTTTGTTGTTTCTTTTTCTTCTTTCTTACAGATCGGGCACTATAATTCTTTGTAAAGTATGGCCGGGAGCGAGCCAATCTAGCGATTAGAGACACGCGTTTATCAGCCGGTTCAACGAAACGGTTATATCCTCTAATGGCCAAATGCCAATGAAGTTGCCTCTCGGTGGTCGTCGTCGGCGGTGATTTTCATTCCCCGGCAAACCCCGACGCCAATTTCATCTCCGCGGTGCGCGAGCACGGTCATTAGCGAATAGACACTAATTGAAAAGATAAACTCGTGCGCGGTGGCCGTTATCGAAAACTCGTACGGATATCGGTCTCCCCAAGCTTGGAGGGTGCCGGTTCTTCCAACGAATAGGATTAAGAAGAAAAAAACAACAATAACAACTATTCTTCTCGTATCGAAATTGCACTTTTGGTACCCCCTTAATTGTCCGATGACGCCTGATTTTAATCACCAATTGGGAGACGCAGAAGCGGAATTGAACGTTGAAATATCAGCGTGTCCGGTCACCACATTGTACCTCGCGTATCCGTTCCCATTGTCCGCCCACTTCCGGATAATAAATTTAAAAGAGCTCCTCCGGTCGAGCTGGCATAAAAACGATGATGTTTTTTTTTCCACCGCGGATGCGAGGAACAAAAGGAAAGCGGAAAAAAAAACGAGCCGGCTTTCGACTCCGATTTAGGACCGGAAGGAAGATATTGTTTTTCTCGAATGACTCGAACTGGTCAGCTTTGCAAATTACCGGCTTGATGGATTTCAATGTTCTTTCAAAAGCGTGAGAATCCTTTTTTAATTTACTTTCTAGAAATTTTGGCACTTTTGGAACCGTTGATTTTTTTAGGCAGAAACATTCTTTTTCGTCAAGCCCAAACGTGTCCCACTTCCTCAGGTTCACCAATTATCCAGGAATTCCAGGAGTCTTCTCAAAACCACCAACTTTTCGAACCCTTGATTTTTTCGATTTTCTACGAACTGCTGGACATTTATCGAACCGTCAATTTTCTAGGCAGAAGAGTTCTTATCGACGGACCGAAGCAAGCCCAACTTTTAAGCTTTTCCAATAATCCGCACAATCCAGGAATCTTTTTAAGACCACAAACTTTCGGAACCGTCGAATGAAACTTTCCAGCTTTTCCGATGATCCACGCAATCCAGGAATCTTTTAAAAACCAGAATCTCCTGGAACCATCCGATTTCTTCGAATAGCGAGTTCTTTGGTTACCTCGAACAATCGAGTCACATGGTGATCCCTCGAAACCCTAGATGTTTAACGGAAAGCTTGAAATTCCTCCGAATCGATTACGGCGAATAATATTCGGAGCTGCGCGGTAACGAGGCTTCAATAGGAGCGCAAAGGGTAAACTGGGCGAGGTGAGTTCTCCTCCTTTCCTCTGTGGTTGCGTTCACCACCACCACCACCGCCACCACCACCAGCACTAGCAGGAGCGTCGAAGAGGTAAAAACCACCACCACCGTTACCACCACCACCACCACCACTGACCGTCTTTCCGGTCAACCAGATCTTGCCTTCCCCAAGTTCTGGGCGCCAATGACAGTCATCCGTTTTTCATCACCAGGTCCCTTCCTCTCATCAACCGTTCGTTCCAGTCGATCAACGACTTTCGTAACTCGTTCTTTCAGGTACCAAGAAAATCGACGCCGAATTCAGTTTTCCAAAAATTTTGCGTTGATCAAAAATAAAACACTCGCACAAACGACTCTCGTATCGTTTCCAGGTCCGCGAAAAATGTGCACCAACTTAAGTTTTTAAAAAAACACACACACACACGCGAGAAAACAAAGAATCACGATTCTCGTAACTCGCATTACAAGGTCCCAAAAGATCGATTCAAAATCATTGGACCGACCAAATACAAAAGTTAATTTTGTCACTGAATAAAAACTTAAAACAGGGAATCAATCACGAGTCTCGTAATACACATTCCCATGCCCTAAGAAAATCAACGGTGACTAGACCCTCAAAAAAAAAATGCTCAACCGTTAAAGAAAAAAGAAAAAACAAAAATGAGGTTACGAGTCTACAAAATTACCAAATCCCAAGAAAATGGGTATCGACTCAAATTTCGGAGAACTCTCGCTATAAAATAAAAAAGAAAAAAGAAGTAATAAAAAAAAAAAGGTGGAATCGCGAGTCTCGTAACTCGCATTTCCAAGTCCCAATATAAATGTACCCCAATTGAAAACGGGAGTTTTTGGCATAAATAGAAAACAACAACGACCAAAAAAAAAAAAATAATAAAAATCATTGAATTACGAATTTCCTGACTCCCACTTCCATGTCGCGAAAAAGTGTTACAGAATTTGATACGAAAATGGTATTCGCGATTGAAAAAAACGATGTACAAACAAAAATCAGGGAATCACGAGAATCGAGGAGCTTCAGCGAGGTGATTTCAACGAGGGACAAGAGGCGACGATGAAACTGCGATATATCGTAACACAGGGGGATTTCAACGAGTGGCAAGAGAGGGTCAATATATAGGTTACTATATAAATATATTATCGATATATATACGTATATATAAATATATATATATATACGGTGTTTAAGCGAACCACAAGCGCGTGTACGAACGAGAGGAGGGTCCGCGATGGACTGGCCTCGCCGAACCTGCAACGGCTCCTACCTTGCTTTGGGATCCCACAGCCACGCAGCCTCTCTTCTTTCTATACAGGTATAAAACGCACACACGTATCTAGACGTGTACATTATAGTGTTGGCTCGCACTACGACCACATATTTTCTACCTTTGTACAACCAAATAATCTCTACAGCCTCTTTTCTTTCTCATCTTGAAATCTTGGCCCATCCAAAACTCCCTCTCGTCATTTTTCTCACATCCCTGTAAAATTAGGATTAATGGAGTTATGGATTTCCGGAAACGGTTTTCCAGTGGTTCAAAAGAGGATACTTGGATGGGTGACCGATTGAATCGGGTAAACGATCGCCGAGAGGCAACGATCAAATTCAACCACGTGCTCGAATGGTCATCAACAGGGAGTATTGGTTTCTCTCTCTCCTTGAGGCAACGAAGTGGATCGAAGTCTTCGATGCAAAGGTATTTGAAATAGTGAAAAGTTATAAATACTCGAATTGAAATTAACGTCTTTTTGTAACTTATTTATATACATATATATATATAAATAAGTTACAAAAATACATTATTTATAGATATATATATAAATAATGGGTCATGGGTTTATATATACATAAAAAATCATTTTTTCAACCTCTCATTTTAGTGGATTTAGCAATAATTTGTTACTGTAAAATTAGAATGTTGTATAATCGAAATTACCAATATTTCATTTTTATTAACAATTTATATCGTTATTCATAAATATTAAATATATGTATATATATATTTTTTTCTGATAGGACGTATATTTGAGTAAAGAGAAAAATCAATTTTTCCTTTAATGGATAAATGTTTATCAATTAACAGCCCACTTTTGAAAATACGTATTAAAAATGTTTATCTATTATAAAACAAAAAAATAAAAACAAATCGTTATAAAAGCAGTTATTTCGATATAACATTTTTTAACAATTCAAACAAAAATCCTTATAAATATTTAAAAGAACATTTCCACAAACAAAATGTTATGTAAATAAAAGTGTTAAAAAATTTCGAAAATATTCTTTGCTTGAGTAGATCGAAGTGTATATTTATCAGATCACCAAAAATGTGAAAGGGCAAATAAAAAACACTTTTAATTGATCACCCCCCATTTATCATCTTTGTCCAAACTCAATGAGAATTTTTCGTCATTTTATACATCGCAATTAACATCAACATCCCGTCATTGACCCAATATTGGATATTAAAGGTATCGATCATTGATCTATCCGACAGATGGCTCTTCCAACGATGTGTCATGGAATCGAAGTAAAAGGACTGTAAACTGGAGATCTCCCACGACAACTGATACGTGGGGGTGATTCTCTATCAGCATGAAGATTTCTCGATCCCCGTTCACTCGAGATTGCATTAATACCTCGATTTTTTGCAATTTCGATTTTTTCTCATTCCCCTTAAACCCCTTTACCCTCTACTTTGTTTATTTTATGAAATTGACGATTAAGTGACTATTGCACTATTACTTTCAATTTCCTATCCTTATTCTCATTTTAGCATTAATAATAATTGACACAGAATAGAAAATAATTTTTATCACCCATTAAAAACAAAAACAATTAATTTTTCGACATTCGTAATAATCAATATGGAGTAGTAAATATTTGTTAACACTTTTAATAACAAAAAAATTCATTTTTTTTAATTCGTAATAATTAATAAATATTTTCTAATACATTCAACAACAAAATAATTCGTTATCAAGATTCATAATAACAAAAACAATAATTTGCTAAAATTCATAATAATTGGAAACGAATTTTTCACTCGTAATAAAAAAAAAGGTTAATTTTTTAACATTCGTAATAATTAATATCGAATAGTAAATATTTTTTAATACTTTTAATAACGAAAGAATTTATTATCAACATTCGTAATAACAAAAACATTAATTTCCAAAAATTCATAATTATTGGAAACGAATAGTCAATTAATTATTGAATGTTAAGTAATTAATATTCATCGGTAAATTTACAATTTGCATTTGACAGTAAAGAAAACAGTTCAATATTGTAGTTTATGTATATAAATACACGATATTTATTGATCCTCGTGTTTTTAGATTACCCGTTTCCCTTTTGCCAGCACTCCCCCTCCCACCCCTTAAACGTTCAATTTTGGATTGTCGATTAACGATCGACGATATTCAATAATGGACTTATCTGTGTAAATATAGATATGGGAAGCTTCTAGAATCCGACCTTCGTTCTTAGAGATGCTAAGAGGACGGGGAGGGGGAGGGGAGTTAATTTTGGTCCATTGCCAAGATCTGGCTTTATCTCGGGGACAGGATTCTTTGAAACTCGTGAGAACACTTTCGATCTTCCGTTTCTTTTTTTTTCCCCTTTTTTTGGATGATATTACCGGTTTCTATCCGGTCCAGTCAAATTCCTCTCGTTCCAGAGATATTCGAATGACGTGCGAAGTATCGTCTTATAGTATATATTTGTACAGGGGGCAAAAGAGCTTTGAGGTCGATCGTCGAGTGCCGAGTGTTACACGCTTTATTACCATTTTTAATTAAATGACTATGGGAATTTCTTTTTTTTTTTTTTACGTACCCAGAGAAACATTGTTTAATTCTAATATTAATAATATATCGAATAGAAGAAGAGCAAGGTTGATAATAATATATTTAATTTACTTTTAATTGATTAATTATGTAATTAATTAATTAAATAATTAATTAGTTAATTACTTAATTATATATTAGAATTACGTATTAATTAATTTTGGAATAACAAAGTTGTTGATTCTTTTTTATCGTTCATTTAAAATTATTATTTGATTCTGCTATTAATATTATTTGGTATATGATATTATTAATTTTGACAATGATAATATATATACATATATATATATATATAATGAATATTTTTTTTATTTCAGTATTGCATTTTATTTTCAGTGTCCACGAAAATTAATTCTAATTTATGTAAAGCGGACATTTATAGAAAATTGAAGAACTCGAATTTCACGACCATGGAATGTTCTTCGAATAAAATTAATCGATGCAAACATTCAATTAATAAAATAGATATATCTCATAATTATACAGATAAAAATACCCAACCAATTGGATACATTCCTTTCACGAGAAAATTTAATTAACCCAGGCAGACGTTTCATGGACGTGGAAAAAAAAATTGCTTCACGAGAGAAAATAAAAATTTCACCAATGAAAAAAAATTCTAAAAATTACTAAAAAAAAAAAAAAAAACAAAAAAATGGAAAACCACTAAAAAACCATCGAAAATACGAATTAGCATCAATGAAACAAAAAAAAAACGAAAAAAATCAAAAATTGCGACAAAAGAATAAATATCTCAATGGTTTGAATCCAAGAGTGCATAAAGCCCTAAAAAGGGAAATCGAAGGGTAGTTCCGGCACAAAAGGTCTCAAGAGAACGCGATACCCTTTGACACCACTGGGAGGCTTTAAAAAAGGAGAAAAAAAATCGTTTATGCCAGTTTTGCATGCTTTGCGCTCGTACGCACCCCCATAGGGATAGGAAGGGTTGAAGGGCTGGGGAGAAGGATGGGGGTTGATAATTTTTATTCGAGGCAAATTTATTCCCCCGATTCGCGGAAAACTCAACGAACACCCTAATTTTCATCGAGCACTTTTTTTTTTCTTTTCGAGGAAAGGGAACCCGAGCGTGACGGCCCCTTCGGGGGGGCGCCCTTTTTCCCCCCCCCCCCCCCCACCCCTTGGCCCTTTACACGAGGGGAGTTGACCCGTGGTATGCGAAAACGTACTCGACGCTTTTGATAGCCCCGAATTATATAGAATTAACTCGAGAATGAAAAACGAGGAGGGAATCGGGGAGAGAAAAAAAAAGTTTCGAAGGAAATAAGATCGGTACGAGCCATATGGTCGATTTTTATACAGGGTGAGTCTGTTAATTGAAAATCATAATGGATATTCATCACGTTACGCCTTTTCACTCGAAAGGTCAGACTGTTCGATTGGTGATTTTTTTTTTTTTTTGACGTTTACTAAAAATCAATTTTCGATTTTGATGTTAATTGTATTTAATGGAACAACGGTAATATTGATAAGAATATAAAGAATTAATATTGCATTGGTAAATTATTTATTTATTTATTCATTTATTTATTTATATTTCATTCGTTCATTATTTCTGAATTTATTGAATCCAGTGAGCATTAATTGATTGTTTAGTTCTTTATTTCTTAATTTATTTTTAACTGTTCTATTCGTTATTTTTTTTTTTGACGTTTACTAAAAATCAATTTTTGATTTTGACGTTAATTGTATTTAGTAAAACAACAGTAATATTGATAACAATATATAGAATTAGTATTGCATTCGTAAATTATTTATCTATTTATTTATTTATTTATATTTCGTTCATTCATTATTTCTGAATTTATTGAATCTAGTGAGCATTAATTGATTGTTTAGTTTTTTATTTCTTAATGTATATTTTAATTGATTTTTCATTAATTAATTATTGGTTGTTTTTATGGTGTTTAGTGATAAGATTTTTTCATTTTCTGTATCAATGAATTATTAATTGAAGTAATATCAATATTAATAAAAATATAATTGATTAATATTTAGTTAATTAAAACTTCCATTTTTCTCAGCACTTAATTGGTTCATTGTATATTTTTATTTTCTATAAAATAAAAATATTTTTATAAAAAACATAAAAAATATTTTTGTTTTATAGAAAATTGAAACTTTTATCGATATTTCTTTTAATTTTCAATTGAATCGTGGATTGCCACCGTTAAATGCGCGTTGATAGAATTTCAGAGCTCGATAAGTGATCGGGGAGTAATCGAAGCATCGATTTTCCATTTTTCCAAATTTGCGGAAAGTCAAGTTTGATAAAGGCTTTGAAAATTAAACGGGATGACCTTCCCGGTTCAATTTTTTTACTCCCGGTCATACGTAAGCGATTTTAATCGGATTTATATCAAAGAACAAATAACAGGAATCGTGTCTCGTTGAACTCGCGGATTCCTCGCCGTCTGGCACCAACACACGAGCGCAGACCTCATTTTTTTCAGCTTCCACGTTTGTCTTCCGGTCGCGCATGCGACATCGAAATAGCAAAGCGCTCTTATAATTAAAAAAAAAAAAAAAGAAAAATAAAAAACAAATTAAAGCGTACTTATCTGAACGTGCAGGTGCACCGTCAAAAACCGGAAGTTGCATAATCGCAGTCAACCGATTCTGTCGTTCACCAGAAAAAAAAGAAAAAAGAAAAAAAAAACGGAAATAGAATCGGAATTCGCAAAATTCAGGTGGTCATTCTCGCCTGACATTGCGGTTTGGAATTTCTACGGTTTTCTCGGAACTGCGCATCTTCGCGATGAATCCCTCGACTTCCGTTTTTCCCTTTCCTTCATTTCTCTCGCGTGATGTTTTTTCTTCTTTTTTCCCCATTTTTTTTCTTCGTAAAATAACGCTTCGATCTTCGTTGTCTGCAAACAATTCTAGACTCGAATACATATTTTTCAATTTTTCGTTTTGCTTTTTTACGAAATGCATTTTTTTTTGCTCGACTCTATTTTGATTTACTTTTTTTTACGAAATATATTATTTCTCTCGAATTTTGTTTTTTTTTTTTTTTTAATTAATTTACGAAACATGTGTTTTTTTTACTCAACTATTTTTTTCTTTTACTATTGTACGAAACCAATTCTTAACAATTTACCAATAAATATTTGTAAAAACTTTTTATACGAACATCTTTTTTAGCCAATTTTTGTTTCTTTGACAATTTTTATGAAACATATTATTGCGCGAGATTTTTTTCCATTTACTTTTGTACGAAACCCATTTTTAACAATTTACCAATTAATATTTTTAAAAACTTTTTTTACGAACATTTTCTTTCGCCAATTTTTTTTCTATCACATTTTTATAAATAAAAAAAAAAGAATTGCGGAATGTTATTTTTCTTTTACTTTTTTACGAAACGTGACAATTTTTTTTCTCGATTATTTATTTCCTCTACTTTTTTTCAAGAAACATATATTTTTTGTTGAACGTATTTTTGTTTTTTATTATTTTTTTTTTTTCTTTCACTTTTTACTTTCACGAAGCGATCGACCGAAATGGGAATGTTGGGCGGCGTTGGTTGTAAAAAAGAATACGGGCATCGACGTGATTTCGTCGGGCGTATCAACACATAGAAACCCGTGTATAGAAACGTCTCGATGGGCAGGTAGACACCAGTGGAAGGTGAGCTTCAACGTATGACGAACATTGGTGAGACGAAGACTACTTTTGTAAAGGGTGAGAACCCGGGAGAAGCTCACTTCGGATCTCAGGAGCGAGAGAGATCGCGCTCTTTAATGGGACGTTATTAGCTTTATGATTGCGTTATTTATACGTCGGCCAATTACCGAGCTTTATGGACCCGAGCAACGGGAGAGAGAGACGAGTTCGCTCGATGTAATAATAATGTCTCGGGTTGCGTGGTCTTCGTGTGCGTCCCCGTGGTAACTTTGAAGCCACTCGATTCAAGGGACATCGTTTTTTCTTCCGATTGTCCCCAAACTCAACGTTACTTTCAACACGGAGTGCTCAAAGTCACGAATGAATTCCAAGGTTATTCGTTTCAAGTCAAAAGATCATTTCAAGCATTTTTTTTCAAGTATATCGAGCATTTTGAAGACTGTCCTCGAAACAGCCGGAAGTCCCCGTAGAATACGTTGCATCGATGGAAAGTCTTCGAAATAACACTGGCTTGTGTAAAATACAGGAACGGGTGGAAAGTCGAAAAAATAATTGTGTATTGAAAAAAGACAAATATTTACGAGTGAATCATTTTTCTACGAGGAATTGTATTGGAAATCTCGAATTTTATTGCGAAAAATGAAATTAAAAATCGGGACTTCTATTATACGAGGAATTCATTTTTTAATTTTTAATTTTTTGTACGAGAAATAAAATTAAATATCGAGACATTTTTTTTACAATAAATCAAATTAAAAATCGACTTTTTTTTACGAGAAAAAAATATAAATCTAGACTTTTTTTTACGACAAATGAAATTAAAAATCGACTTTTTTTTACGGGAAAAAAATAAAAATCGAGACTTTTTTTACGACAAATAAAATTAAAAATCGACTTTTTTTACGACAAATAAAATTAAAAATCGACTTTTTTTACGACGAATAAAATTAAAAATCGACTTTTTTTTACGACAAATAAAATTAAAAATCGAGATTTTTTTTCATTTCGTAAGAAACCGTCGAATTATAAGTATGCATCGACGCGCACGAACGTGCACACGCTCATCGTCCCGTCAATATTTCCACTTTCCTTTTTTTTCCTGCCTCGTTTTTTTTATCTTTTCTTTTTTTTTTTCATCTCAAACAGTATCTCGTTCGTTTTTCATCGCATTTTTCCGTGCCGCCATATCCGGCTTTTCATCGAGCGCGATCACGATCCCGCTACTCGCCACCGATTTATTTGTACTCGCGCGCGCGTTTACGGAGTTTGATGGAGGAAAAAAAATAAAAAAGAAGGAAAAAAATGCGAAACAGAATCCCTATAGGAAAACTCGTCGTCGCGGAGTTTCACCGGAGTTTGGCGGTTTTTCCTTTTTCTCTCTTTTTTTTTTTTTATTTCTCGCTCGTGAAAGTCCGGCTCGTCAAAAGAGTGGGGATGAAACACGCTCCGAGAAATCTTTTTCGATTTTCGGCTAATACTGCGATTTATAGTGAGATCTCTTTGACAATAAAGGGATTTCCCATATGTACAAAATATAAATGACAAAAAGGGTATGTACATAAAACATATACAGGGTAGCAAAAAAGAGACGTTCAAAAATAAAATCTATAAAACTTCGTTTAATTCAGTATTACTTAAATTACTTTTATACACGTTCAGCTATTTTCACTAATTCACGAATTTTCAAAAAGAATTTTTGTTTTTTCATCATTTTCGATCTACATCGGTATAAAAAAAAATTTTTTGTAAACAAAATTTAAAAACCGAGATTTACCACCCCAATAATTCCGTTTTGTAAATTGGTATACATTTTTTTCGAGATATTCGATATATTTTTTTTTTAAATAGAAAAATTTTAGGATTTTTCATACTTTAGGACAAGGGTGTGTATAAATATATATGTGTCATATATACACACACAGATGAATAACTGTGTATAAATGCCCTTTTTGTTATTTGCTCTCTCCCATTCTTCGTCTTTTCCCTTTTTCCCTCCCTCTTTCTATCCCTCTCGCCCTCCCTCTCTCTTTTTTCTACACACCCTTCGCGAGATCCCTATTGTTGGATGTACAAACATCTGCGCCTGTAATACAAACCGCCAATAAAAAGATCGAGCTCGTAAGAAATTGAAACGAGTGGTGGTGGGAGTCCGCGTATTTATGAGTAGGTCCTGAGGGTTCAATAGAAAATTGGGACGACGATAGTCCGTGGTGGCGGAACACGAAAGGGGGGGGGGGTAATTATGGACGAAATGGACGAAATCTATGTTTGTGAATAATTGATGGTTGCTCTGATATGGTTGGTATTGAAAAAAAAAAATTATACAGTATTATACAGTATTATTATTATTATTATTATTATTATTATTATTATTATTATTATTATATAGTAACACTAACGCACGACAATGTTAGTATTACTATATAATAATGATAAAAACATTGTATCATAATATAATTAATAATATAATATAATTTAGGTGTAATAAAAAAAATAATAATTGTTATTGTAATATTTAATGAATATTACATACAACGATTTTAGTATTACTATAATAATAATAATAACAATAATATTGTATAAAATCCTTCTCGAGTTTCTTCACAACTCCATCCATTATTAATATTTATTTATTGAGTTCGGTAGACAGCTTTCGTATACGACAAAATTTCTGAAAAAATTTTTTAATCGTCCTACTTATTCCTGAAATTTATTTTTCTTCCATATAATACTGATTTTTAATTCCTTACTAAAAAAAAAAAAGAAGTTCGTTAATTTTCAGTCTGGAGGAGATTGTTCTGAAATTGGCGTGGTTATTATTATTTTGATTGATATTTCGGGTTAGTGATTCAAAATAATGATAATCATAATTAACGTATCAATTTTCGTGTTTTCCGGATTTTGGCGGCTGACTGACATTTTTAACGCTATGGTCTCGTCAGCCTTTGGGAGTTTCAGGTAAAACTCGAGTTTACCTGTGACGTGCTTGATACACGTATACATATACATTTTTTTTTTTTCAAGAACTGAGATTATTTGTTTTTCCAGTTGATCCCCATGAATTTACCTCCATATAAGATATCTCGAGACGGGCTCATTTTATCGCCAGTAAACAATTCGCGTTTCATTTGCTCGTCTCTCACTATTTTATTTTATTTTCGTTTTTTTTTTTTTTTCATTGAATTCGACCGACGGCTGACAGTCGGTATGGGCGCGGTTAATTTAATAACCAGTCACTTTGACGATTACTAATCAGAATTTTTATATCGTCGGAGGCTACGACTTGCGCATGAAGATTACCAACGCGCGATAAGGACACAATATTAATAATAATAAGAACAAATGAAATGAATTTGAATATTTATTTTTATTTATATTTAAATTCCCTTAAATTTATATTTATATTTGAGGGAATTCAGTAATAATTATTCATTACTTAATTCCCTTAAATTTATATTTATTATGCGATCAACAATAAATTATAATTATAATTTATAAATTATAATTTATTGTTTGATCACCTAATAATCAATAATCTATTATTCAATCATTCATGTATTCATTCTAATAATTAGATAGTTATAATTAAAGAAAAATTATTCTCTCGAAAGTCAAAAATCGAAGAAAAAAATAACGAGCGTTAGTTTATTTAAAAAATGTGTGCTCTTTTGCGAGTTCAAGGTGGAGCAAAAATAGAGGAACGATTAATTAATTTCCTATTAATCATGAAAATAGAGGAATAATTAACTATTTATTATTTATCATGAATAATAACGAATAATTAATAAATTATTTATTTATTTATTTATTTATTCTAATTATCAGATAAATATAGTGAAATAAAAAGTATCCTCCGGGAAATAAAAGATCGAATAAAAACAAAACAAATGCGTTATCTTAATTTTTTCTTTTTTTGTTTTTTGCAAGTCCCGAATGGGTATTGTATCGATGGACCAACTAAAGTTCACGGGGTATGTTTATCGCATTGCCAAAGGTGGGACATTTCCGTGAGGTAAACTTTCTCGAAGTTTCCACGCACTTTAAAACAGAATAAAAAATAAAAAATAAAAAAAAAACAAAAAAAAGCTGGCCCGCACCTTTCCGTACCTTCGAGGGACCACCGAGAGCCCTCCCCCCTCCCCCTTCTGGCAATCTATACTTTACGATCGCGAAGGCGAGCTCCGAGAGATCTCGCTCGCGAGAGGGCCTCGCGCTCTTCTCTTCCGGTATAAATCGACCACACCTCCGGTTTGTCTCCGCACACGCGCACAAATATCTCCCCTTCGTGCATTTTATTTAAGGCTAATGATAATTCAACGAAAGTAGGTCGAAAAATAAAAAAAAAATATTTTTAAAAAACGGAAAATAAAAATTTCGTCAATAAATACAAAATAAAAAAAAAATAAAATAATCAAAAGAAATAAAAATTTCGTAAATAAATACAAATTAAAAAAAAAATAAAATAATCAAAAGAAATAAAAATTTCGTAAATAAATACAAATTAAACAAAATATAAAATAATTAAAAGAAATAAAAATTTCGTAAATAAATAGAAAACACGAAAAATCTAAAATACTAAAAAAAAAAAAATCGAAAACATAAGTATCGTAAATATGTGAAAAACTAAAAAACTAAAAAGAAATACTGAAAAATAAGTGTTAAATATTGAATATCGATAAAGGCAATCTCCATGAACTGTAAATAACGATTTTTCCATGGCAAGTCAAGTTTTTCAATTTACGAATGGAACTTGATGGGTGACCGCTCAAACCGTCCCTTTGGTGCTTCGAGCGGTCACCCATCCTCCTATCGTCCAGAACGAATATCCTTTGACGCGAAAACTACCGCATATCTCCATCGCCTCCACCGGTGTCGAAGACATTATAGAAAGAAAAAAAACGTGAAGAAATGCAGATAAGAGGATGGGGATGGGCGTTACCCGTTCGTACGGTTCCTGTGTGGTTGACGTTGCGAGTACACTCCGTACAGCTCTGTATTACTTCCCATTAAATGGTCGAACGAACGACCCACGCGTGCGCAACGATACCACACGGTATTTTCGCGTATTTCTCGGCCAATGAGGGAACTCGCCTGAGAGAGAGAAAAGTGCGAGAGAGGATAGAGAAAGAGAGAGAAAGATGATGATGATGATCATGATGATTTTTTTTTTGCCTCAGCGGACTTTCGGGCAAAGATAAATAAACGGATATTTAAATAATACAATAAAATAATAACAAAAACCAAATACGAAAATTAGATCAAATAACACAGTAAATATATAGTATAATAAATAAAAATTAAATTTGAAATTAACGTAAAGTAAACTGGAAGTGAAACTTAAATTTGAAGTAAATTAAACCAGAACAAAAATTTGAAATTGATGAAAAATAAATTAGAAATAAAATTTAAAATTAACGTAAAGTAAACTGGAAGTCAAACTTAAATTTGAAGTGAATTAAAGCAGAACAAAAATTTGAAATTGAGGAAAATAAATTAGAACTAAAATTTAAAATTGAAGAAAAATAAATTAGAAAATGAATTTAAAATTAATGTAAAGTATACCAGAGGAAAATAGAAAGAGAGAGAGAGAGAGAGTGAGAGAGAAAAGTTGATGACGAGAGAGACGGAGAAGAAACAGTAAAATAAACAGAGTAAAATAAATAGAAATTAAATTTAAAATTAACGTAAAATAAACTGGAAGTCAAACTCAAACTTGAAGTAAAATAAACCATAACAAAAATTTAAAATTAACGTAAACTAAACTAGAACTTAAACTTAAAATTAAAGAAAAATAAATCAGAGAGAGAGAGATCGTGAGAGAGAGAGAGAGAAAAAGTTGACGACGAGAGAGACGGAGAAAAAGTTTAAGGAGTTAAATAAATGAGACGACAGGAGAGAAAGAAATGTCTATATATCCCGAACGGGATATACACATGCACGTGTGCAACGGTTGCACGTAAGGGTCCAGGGACTGGAAACAGGATATGTAGGCGCCAACGTCTTGGTAACGCGTTTCCGTGTAGGAAACCCATAAAACGTCCCGTGTCAGTTGAGATCTTTCTTTTCCACTTTTTTCAATTTTTTCTTTCATCATCGCAAACCCCCCATCCTCCTCCTCCTCCGCTTAACTCGTGTTTCTTGATACCCTTAAGGAGTCGGACGACTTTGGCAACGCGAAGAGTTATTTATAAAAATTTAATTCGAGTGCAATGAAAAACAAAAAAAATTACAGATTTGAGAGAATTGAGAGAATTACGAAGGAAAATTGAGAGAATTACAAAGGAAACTTAATTATTATCAAAGATTAATAAACTTTGGTAATAATAAGAATGGTAATGAAAATATAATATTAAAATATAATTATGAATATTTTATATTTTTAATTATTAAAAATAATTTATCATTGATATGTAACAGTTGACAATTAATTTTGAATAATTTAAATATAAATTAGAATAATACTATAAAAATATATATCAGTACAAATATTGTTATAACACAATATAAAATAAAACCCAGAAAATAGTAACATTAATATTATTTATATTATTTTTATTTATAGATATTAATAATTACAGATTAATAATTTACGCTATTAATAATCATTTGTAAACAATCTCGTCAAGGACTCAACGGTGGACTCGATTTTGTCCCCCAGATGGATTTTCAAATAAAAAAAAAAATATAAAAAAAAAGATTAAAAAATGTAAACTTTATAAAAATCTTTATATTATAAATCATTGAGCATAGGCATTTTTGTTCACCGATATGAAGAAGCATTTTTATTTCTGCCTGCTCTACAACCGAACCTGAAGGCCCAGGTATATCTTGGCTCGGAGTAACCACGGCAGCCTTTGTGGTTAGATACAAAACTAATTTTCACGAGAGGTTTAAAAAGCGATTTTATTTTTTTTTTATTTACTTATTTTTTTTTTTTTTTTTTTTTTTTTACGGGAGCTCTCGAGGTATTTCAGGTAGATAGATGTACACCTGTATGGTCTTCCGTTGCATTTCTATAGCACAGCGTGTTCAATTCTTTAGCATCCGGACAGAAGGAGAGAAGAGAGAGAGAGAGAGAGAGAGAGAAGCGAAACAAAGAAATAGCACGATAGAAAGAGACAGTAAATGAGAGGCAGAAAAAGAAAGAGTTAGAGGGGGGGGGGGGGGGAGAAAAAAAAAAAAAGGAATAGGAAGATGGAAAGAGAAAGTAAAAACGAGAGAAAGGGGGGGAGTAAAAATATAAAAAAATTAAAAGATAGAAAGAGATGATAATGGGGAGAGGTAAAGGGAGAAACGTATAGAGAAAGAGATAGAGAAAAAAACAAAGAGAGAAACAGGGAGAGATGATGATGATGATGATAAAGTTTATTATGCTCCAGTAATACTATCGGACAACAATTTTGTAACAACGAAAAGAAAAAAAAATATATTAAAAATATAATAGAAATAAAACGTGGAAAATAATAAAGTGATAATAATAAAAATAATACTAAGAAAGAAAAAGAAAGTCTATAAATTAAATATAAACTAAACCTTAATATTAATAATAATAATAATAATTATTATTATTATTATACAAAGAAATTATACCAAAGAAAAAATACAAAATAAAAATAAAAAACACCAAATAATAGTAACAAATAAAAGAAACAAAGAGAATAAAATGTTAAAAAGAGAGAAAGAGAAAAAGCGATTCGAAAGACGAGGACATAATGAAGGAGCAAATAAGGGAGAGAGAGAGAATGTTTCTAAGATGGGCTCAGAGAACTCTTAAAGTGCCGCGGCCTTTCGATAATTAGAGGGCAGCCATTGTTACACACCCGGCGGAAGGAAGAAAGAGAGAGTAAGCATCCAAGCGAGAGTGAGATACTTCAAGAGAGAGAGAGAGAGAGAGAGAGAGAGAGAAACGATACGAACTCTGAGCGCTCGACACAGCTGAAAATGAAATGGAACGAGGAAACGAAAAAAAAAAAAGAAATCGTTCGCTTGAAATCTTCCGTGCCCTCTCGCGGCTCATTGCTCACCTCGGGAATGCCACGTAATTTTTTAAAGTACCCACGATCTTGGAAGTGATTTTTTAAACGCGCACTCTCAAACCATAAAAATATTCTGCTGTAATAGCTCCAATAATTTTACAGCTAGACAATCATTTTCGTCGTCGAAAAACTCATTCAAAAATATTATTTATCCATCCGAATTCTGATGACAAATTTTTATTTTCCAAAAAAAAATTTTTAAGATTTTTTTTTTTTCATCCCCTCGTTTCGAATTATCCGAATCCGAATTCTGATAAGAAATCTTCATTTTTGTAAATAGATTTTCAAAGATTTTTTTTTCCTTGCCTCGTTTCGAATTTTCACAAAAAAAAAAGAAATACAACATTTCTTTTCGTACAAAATATTATTGACGTACATTTTTCAAATGATATTATTTCACAGAATTTATTTTGATCGGCTCGAATTTTTATCGAATTCATCCTAGCGTTCCAACGAAAAAAAAAAAATTGTTATTTTCACAGAATATTTTTCATTACCTGGACGAGAATTCCAAAAAAAAAAAACACAAAAAAACACACAAAAAAAAAAAACACAAAAAAAATAATTCATCTCTCGTACACTCAGGGAGGCCAAAAAAACGAACAGCAAATATTACGGTAAAGTCCAGTCCAGGAAATCACGAACTATTATTAATTCTCGTCGTGCTCTGGCAAATAAAAAAATTTAAAAAAAATAAAAAAATAAAAGGAAACGAATTCTCGTCGCAATGGAGTGCTGAAATGAAGCTGTTGTCGCCGAGGATAATTATTTCTTTCCCTTAAGTGTGTTTGTTCGTGTGTGTGCGTTAACTCCCGCACGTCCGTACTGAACGTTGCCCGGAGGGCCATCGTAGACCTCTCGTTAACTCTCGAGATCTTCACTCTACGGGTATTCCATAAATCAAAAAATAATAATGATGATAACGATGATAATGATGATAATAATGATAATAATAATTCCGATGATGATAATAAGGTGAAAAAGTAAGGAAGGAGAAAAAAGGAGGGGGGGGGGAGAGTGAATTATGCGTGTGTGTATAATGCCATATAAAGAGTGAGCGAGATGGTAAAAAGGGCAAAAAGAGGATGACCAAACTCCTCGTGGCACACCGGGACGACTCATCGCGGACGTTACCTCGAGCGCGCACTGTGGTCCCGGTTTTTTATAATGAGCCTGCGGATAGCCGAGTCCTCGTAATTGACCCGAGCATAAATTTACGAATAAAGTGGGCGTGGCGTATCTTTTTGATTAGGATTAGTCGAAGGGGGCAAAGAAAGAGAGAGAGAGGGAGAGAGGGAGAGAGGGAGGAAGGGAGGGAGGGAAAATTACTTTGTGGAGTCCCTGGCGAGTGAGGCACGAGTATTTGTATTCATCAATGGAGATTCGACGTTGTTTATAAATAATCATTACGCTCGAGAATTTTGATCGATGGTTAAGTGTACTGAAAAAAAATGTATAAATAAAGATCGCGGGCTTCGAGGATCTGGGGATATTTGATTTGGGATAGAGGGTTCTGGGGAAATTGGTTTTGGAGTGGGGAATTTGGGGGAAATTGGTTTTGGGGTGGAATGTTTGGATTTTCGACAGTCAAGGATCTAGGGATATTTTTGAGGATAGAGGATCTGGGGATATTTTTGAGGATAGCAGATTTGAGGAAAAATTGGATTTAGGGGATGCACGATCGAGGATAAAATTGCATTTGGCGTAAAAAGAATATCGGTTAAATTCGAATTTGTCGTTTTCAGCGTTCGAAGGAAATTGAAATTTAGAATGGATTATTGAAAAAAAAAAAAACAGATTTTGGATTGTAGTGATGAATAAAAAAATAATTATCAATAAAAAATTAATTATTTAATTTTTAAGCCAAAGTTCTCATTGATTTTGATGTTTCCTTAAATTTGTAATAATTATTTTAAAAATTCTTTTGAATCCAGCTTTTTGTAAGTCAAGTCAGCTACGAGAATACAATTTTGATGTAAATTGAAGTGTTAGAGTAATAAATTCGTTGCATTAAAAAAAATATAAAAAATTGTCATTTTTGGAAATTTGTAGAAAGTTAATTTTGGAAATTCGAGTGAAAAATGTACGACGTTTGCGCACATTGCGAGCAACGAAATGCCTAATTCTCGTGCTCGCAGGCATAATTGATCCGGAGGACTCACCGAAAGAAGAAACGTCGGATTTCCGTCATCGCCTCGGCTCGTAAAGTCCTCACATTTTTACTTCGACCTATCTCGATCGCACGCAATAACCGATAAATTATCCAAGCTACCCCGTACGTCCTCACCACTCCGCGTACAATTTTTCGTCACAAGGGTATCGAATATCGAAATCTTTTATTTCTCAACACGATTGTTTAAGGTGCCACCAAATTTCGAAATGTTTAATTTCCTTTTCTTTTTTTATCTCGACTCACCATTAAGGGCTTGGAGAAGTTTAAAAGATACTGTAAAAAAATATTGCAAAGTTCGAAAAAAAGAAATCGTAAAAAATGTAAAAAAATATTGCAAAATACGTAATAAAAAATCGTAAAAAATGTGAAAAAACATTGCGAAATTCGAAAAAAAGAAATCGTAATAAATGTCAAAAAACATTGCAAAATACGAAAAAAAAATCGTAAAGAATGGAAAAAAATATTGCGAAATTCGAAGAAAAAAAAATCTTTCGATACTTGAGGCCCCTTAATTTGTAGGGAAAAGTTAAAACTACCACGACAAATAGCGAGTCAAACTTTAAACGCGTTTTTCTCGTAATCATGTATTTCACAATTCCTCGAAATTTAATTAATTGAAATTTCATTATATTTTATTTTTATGAACATTCTATTGTACTGTTCTTCTGTTCGATAATAAATTATTAAATTAAACGATCTGGAATAACAATTTAATCATTATTTATAAATTTCACTTAATTGTTTGCAACAATTCGATTGTTATTGAACTATCGATTTCTTTTATCGCTCATTAATATTGCTTTTTTTTTAAATTAGGTACACAAATTTTATAATTAATGCACATACGAATAAATGTCCTCATAATTGTTAATGAATTATTACTTTACTTTCTACATTATTTATTTGTTTAATTTTTTTAAATTCCGTTTTTTTCTTGATTTCTGTGTTACGAAAGTCGTCCAATCCAAAGCAATCGAATTCGGAGTGGGAACACTTTTTTCGCGTCGAAAAAAAAAAAAAATAAAAAGGTAACGAGTTTCGCGGGAGGAACGAGCGAAGACGAGCGTGTCTCGTATCGTACTAAAAACGTAAAAGTATTAAGATGAGGAACGATGTATGATAATTGGGTGCAGGTACGAGCCACCGTACTTCTCGTCGTGATAACAGGTTTCCCTCCGGTTTTGTTACGTATACACAAAGATTTTACGCGCGTCAACACTTAAACGCTTATCCGTGTGGACAAAGCTTACAAACGCGTGAATCCGACATTTCGAGCCGGTAAAATCAACGAAGCGTTGAGTTTGAGGAACCTCTGGCTTTTTCGAGGACAGTCCCCGAAGTATCGTTTGAATCGACAAGTACAATTTTGTGGACGGTCCTTGAAACTACCTTTCTATAAACACACGAAGCTATACGCTCCTGTATATCTTCCGGTGACTTTTGGAACGTTCGAGCTTGCGTAATGTAGAATACGGGGACGTTTCCTCGAGTTTTCGAAATTTGTTATTTGTGGGACACTTGGACTTGCGTAATGTTGATTTCGGGGACGATTCGAGTTCGATGTCACGCGTTCTCGAAATTTGTGACTTTGAAGACATCAGAGCTCGTGTAATGTTGACTTTGAGGACAAATGAACTTCGAAGTCGAGAATTTCGAGAAATTCGTGACTTTCGAGACGTTCTGTCTTAGGAATCGGTCAGCACGAGGAAAATCAATATTATTAAATAAATAAAAAATTAATTGTCAAATAAATGAACCATAATTTATTAAATAATTTAAAAAATTGAATGTTGAATTAATATAAAATAATTAATTAAATAAATTTATAAATTGAAAGTAAAATTAATGAAAAATAATTAATTAAATAAATCAAAAAATTGAATGTTTAATGAATGAAAAATACTCACCAAATAAATAAATAAAATTTTGTTAAATAATTTAAAAAATTAATCGTTAAAGGATGTACGCGAAAGTCTAAGAAAAATGAAGTCCTCGAAATCGAGCGTCCTCGAAATCACCATCGGGCAGTCGCGTGTATAAATATACTCTAGGACATACGCCCTTCTTCGTTGCTTCCTATCGATGACGTAGAACGCCACTTGTACGAATAATTGTCATGGCTATAAGTGTGACCGAATCCTTCGAGAGTGTCAACTATCAGCTCTTTCATTTTTAAAGCTCGTAAAGATAATGCCCTCGTCGTACTTTGTCCAACTCTGTGAGGGACGTGAAAAGAGAGATAGAGAGAAAGAGAGAGAGAGAGAAATAAGGCGAGGCAGGGATTAAAATTGCCAAGATTTTCCATTCAATCGAAATTCTTTCTTCATCTTCTCGCGTATATCCGCACCTCGACGATAACGCGATCGAGAGTCGACGTCTCGCGTCGCACTATTCGTCGAATTCGCCCACGAGTCGAGAGGGGAGAAAAATTAAAACGATTTTAGTGTTCCTCGATAAAAATACGTTTTTTGGGTCATTCGAGGACAATAAATATGTTTTTTTTCCACTTAGTTTTATTATTTTTTTTTTTTCATTAAATCTCGATTTCAATTTTAAATGTCCAAATGTGTGCTGTATTTTTTAATATAGTATACTTAGTATTTAAGAAGATACATGTGGGGTCGAAAGGTATATATTTATCTCGAAGATTAATAATTCACTCAAAGAATTTATTTGTTTGTTAGAATTTATTAAAATATTATTAATTGTCAGTAAAGAAAAATGTATTAAAAAATGGATCACCAGAAATGTTTGACTAAGTATGGTATAATAATTTCGTGCTTATTTTAAAACAATAACATTGCATAATTCTTTGCGAACATTTTCGACAATTAATTTTCAGTAATGACTGGAAATCTTCCTTAAAAAAATGGAATATTATTTGATCGACTAATAATTGAATTGTAATTCTAATTTATTGAATAACAATTTTTACATAATTTTTGGCCAATTATGCAAAAATTATTATTGAATAAATACAAATTATTTTACAGCAAAAATAAAAATTAAAAAAAGAAAACAAAAATATAAATTCGACAGTTTTGTGTTCACTTGCCATACAAATAAAAGTATATCTATACGTTACATCGTAATTATTCGGTTAAATAATGAATTATCATTTATTTGATACCAAGAAGAATTAAATATAAAATATTTCACTTACAAATTGTTCATCGCTGAAAGACGATAGCTTGAGCATTACGTATACGTTTCTTTAATAATAGTATAATTATATATCAGTCTTTTAGCGATCAATCATTTTTCTAGACGCTTAATCATTTATTTTCCTCAATAATATCTGTTCACATACGTACGTGTGTATTAGACTTCGCCTTACAGCATCGTACTATCTATTTCTATGGTTGAAAGTATGTATATACGTAGACAGTCGTATTACAACGATCAATCATATTTCTACAAAACTTTTAATAATCTATTTACGACAACAAAAAAAAAAATCTTTTATAATTATATAGTGTATTTACATGATAAAAAAAACAACATTATATCGAGACAATCTTCCTAGAAATAATTATTGTTGACTACTTTTAATAAATAATTAATCTTTGATAAATAAATAACTAAATAAATAGACAAATAAATAAATACATAAATAAATAAATAAATAAATAGATTTATATCGCTAAAAATGTTACAACTATAATCCAACAAAAAAAATAATTAACTCAAATGCAATGAACAATAATATTGAAAAAAAAATCTAAATAACAATAAAACTAATAACACAACTAAATTTACTATAACCAAAAAAATTATTTTTAAAAAATGAGTAACCAATGTCTCGATTATGTATCCAAATATGAAAAAAAAATTGTTCTTCACTCCGACCGTCGAACAACTGACGTTAATCCATAATAAAAAATAAAATAATTCTAAAATACACTATAATCGTATGGAAAAAAAAAAATAAATAAACAAGTACTATCCGGATGATCATATTTTAGGAATAAAACATTTTTTTACACGTTTAATAATCCCTTAACCCTGATAGATTTAAATAAATGTGTGAACTTTTTTTTTTCACGTACGTAGCTTCACGATTTTACATATATATTTATTCGATACCATATAATTAGAGTTCACAGTTATATGACGCCAAAAGAGGACGGAATATCGAAACAATCGTTACAGAAATATTTTTATCTCGAGAACTTTCGATAAATAATTTCTCTCGATTGTACGAGTATTATATATATATATTTATACATATATAAATATATATAAAAATATGTAGATCAATGAGTACCGAACGAGTGGGTGGGGACTCCAACAACGCCCCAAGATGCCGGATAAATCAAGCAATTAAGTCGACTGCTTTGTAATTAGCGAGCCATTAAGAAGTATTATTTATCGACTCCCACTTGTCACACTCTCGCATGTACGAGGGTAGAGAGAATGAAAGAGAGAGAAAGGGGGGGGGGGGGAGATCGGTGCCCGTTACTCCGAGGAGGAATTTGTTCGCCACTTGGAGGCCTCCCGTGTATTACGAGCCCAGAATCGTCGAGGGAAGATTTAAAAGTCCGCGAAGGCGCGATTCTCCGCGGGGCAATCGCGCAATATTCTCGCTGAGATCGAGCAATACGATGTACGTCGTGCTAATACGTTTTCTACTTGTTACCTCGCGTTAATTCGGTACGCTGGTATTCTTAAAACCCAAGCAAAATTAAATCGAGAATTTTACAATTGCGCGGACGGGTCCAAGCTTATGAAGTATCGTTCACACATAGTTGACTATTGTGTACAATTTTGTAGGTTATGCCTTGTTACGTTATGCCTCGTTTCTCGAAATCAACTTTTTTTTTTTAGGTTTGACGATGTTTTTTTCGATCATTTTTCGTTCTGGGAACATTGTTAGTTTTTTTTATGATGATTTTAGGACCATTTTAGATTCATGAGAACTATTTCTGGATCATGTGGACCATGAGAAACATTTCAGGATCGAGGGGATCATTTTAGATGCATGAGAACCATTTTAGGGTCATAGAGACCATTTTAGGTCCATGCAGATCATTTCAGGAGCATAGGAATTATTTTTAGATGGATGCATTTCAGGACCATGGGAATCATTTCAGGACCATGGGAATCATTTCAGGACCATGGGAATCAATTCAGGACCATGGGAATCATTTCAGGACCATGGGAATCATTTCAGGACCATGAACACCATTTTAGGCCCAAGACGATCATTTTAGAACCATGGGGACCATTTTGGATTTACAGAGAACATTTTCGAAGAATTTTAGGTAAACGAGAACGATTTGAAGATTACTTATATTCTCAGGTACCATTTTGCCCTAAAATGGTCTCAAAGAACTTAAAGTCAATATTTCCTTTTGAAATTTGCCAATTATTAATATATCGATTATTTATTTATTTATTACCATTTTTGCCTAAAATGGTATTTTCACGATTTTAGTCCAAAATGGTAAAATTCTTCTTCTTGACTCATTGATTCAAGTCTTTCAATATTTTCCATATTAAGGTACCATTTTAGGGACCATTTCAGGGTAAAATGGTCCCTACAAAAATATCGAGACTCAATATGAAAAATATTGAAAAATTTCAATCGATGATTCAATTCGAATAATTTCGTTGGAAAAATTGAAGGTTAGGAAGGAAGTCGAATACCGAAAAAAATGTAGATACGTCGTGGGATTCGTTGTGGAAGGAGCATAATGAAAGGACTGATTTTAATCGTTCGGTTCACGAGCATGTATCGCTCGATATGCGAGGCATACGGTACCATTGGAAATATATTACCGCGCGGCGCTTTGAGTACCCACAACCGAGAGATAAAAGTATACATGTGTGTAATGTATTGTACGTACATAGTGCGGTATAAGAGACGAGCGTAGGCGCACGCGTTCGAGCCTCGACGATATAAGCGCGTGCACACGCGGTACCAACTTTTAAAGGGATTTCTCTCTCTCTCTCTTTCTGGGTGACTTATTAGGTACCGACGTACAGGCTCATTTTTCCTGGCTCTGTATTAATACCAGAATCACGTACGCATAAAAATTTCCGTGATTTACCGTTCTAGAACACGAAAAATACAAATAAAAAAAAGAAACAATGAAATGTTAATTAAATAATAACAAAAATGTTATTCAATAATGTAACCTGGAATTAAGTTTATCTGTTCGATTTTTAACCTGATATTTTTAATGTTATCGTATAAATTGAATTTAATTGTACAAATGGAATTTACTTTTGTAAATTACAATCGATTCCATTATTTTGATTCGATATCGATACTTCAATTCGATTCTGTAACTTCGATTTCGTCTTGTAACTCGAATGCGTTTTTATTATTAGGATTCAATTGTACGAGCTCTATTGAATATTGTGAATTTCATTCAATTTCGTAGCGTCAATTCAATTATTGATAATTGCATTCAATTTCATAGCGCCAATTCAATTATTGATAATCCCTTTTAATTCGATAACGTCAATTCAATTATTGATAATTGCATTCAATGTGATAACGTAGCAATTCAATTATTGATAATTGCATTCAGTTTGATAACGTCAATTCAATTATTGATAATCGCATTCAATTTCTTAACATCAATTCAATTGGTGATAATTGCATTCAATGTGATAACGTAGCAATTCAATTATTGATAATTGCATTCGATTTGATAACGTCAATTCAATTATCGTATATTGAATTCAATTTGATAACGGCAATTCAATTATTAATAATTGCATTCAATTTTTAAGTTTCAGTTCAATTCTATAAATTGAACGTTTAAAAAACGAAAAGGGGAAACGCCTACTGTTGCGAGTGATAACGGCAATTATTGATAATTGCATTCAATTTATGACGTCAATTCAATTATCGAATATTGAATTCAATTCGACAACGGCAATTCAATTATTAATAATTCCATTCAATTTTAAAGTTTCAGTTCAATTTTATAAATTGAATGTTTAAAAAACGAAAGGGGGAAACGCCTACTGTTGCGAGTGCGCCAAGGGCCGATATCACGATGAAATTAATGAATCGAAGAAGCTATCGGTTGCCCGATCCGAAAGTATCATCGAATGGAAATTCATTGGCCGTCTTCTAATCGCGAGACGAACGCGTCGAAATTTTTAATATTCGAGTAGTGTATTAAAATACTTTTTCACCCGTGTATATAATTCAGCGTTTATCGTCTCTCGATCCTCGAGTTCGACGACCCCGTTGCATTTTTAATCGACGTTTTTTCTTCCTCTTCTTTTCTTACTTTTCTTCGACACGCGCAACACGCGGGTATGAATATTGATGGCTCAACGAGATGCGAAGGACGACGATTCCGGGCTTCGGAAAAAATGTAAAAAAAAAAAAAAAGCAACTCGTCTTAAATTAAAATGAATCAATAAACGCGAACGAAATCATTGAATAAATTCAAATAACACCATTTGATAAATTCGTATAAAATAAACGAATGAGCTTGACCGATATTAATAATTATTCGATAAATTTAAATAAATATTCATAAATCTTGTCAATTAAATCAAAACCGTTGCGTACATTCAAATGAAACAATTAAATAAATTTTAAAAACGTATTATTGAATATTTAATTATCGTAAAAATATTTTTTATTAAATCGTTAAATGTATTAATACAAAATTATCGGATACAGGCGAATGGAATTATTTATGAAATTGAAATTTAAAAAAAAAAGTATAAATTGAAATATCGTTATTACGTACAAATTATTACATTTTGAAATAAATATTAAATACATATTTAAAATGATGAAATAAATGGAAATAGAATATTCGAATAATTGGAAATTAAATAGAAAAATACTAAAATCAAATAATTGAATTAAAAAATAGAATAATCCAAAATTGAATTATTGAATTATTATAAAAAAACATTTAAATAAAATTGTTCAATAAAATAAAATTGATCAAGCTGGAATGAAATTATTGCATAAAATCAAATGAAATAATTAAATAAATACAAAAACAGTAACCAAGCCAATGGAAATTAAATAACAAATACACGATTGTACTATCTCAAATAAAATAACTAAATATTGTAACTACCAAAAAAAAACAACAACAAAATACAAGCAATCGTAAAAATTCAAATAAAATGACTAACCATTGTAATAAATAAAAAAAAAGGAACAAAAAATTATCATAAAAATTAGAATTCAAGTGAAAATAAAAAAAAAACACGTGAAATGTTCGAAGATTTCGAACGAGTGGAACGTAGAAAGAAATCGCCTCCTCGTTTCCTCCGCAATTACGGACGTTAGCGTGACAATTTTAATGTTCGGCCTGTCACTCGTACCGCTGTAATTATAAAGGAGATAATGTGTCGAAGAAATGTTTTTTCTTCACACGCTACGGACGTGGCAACTCTGAAGACGAGTTATCCAGGATCATCAACGCTCAGGAGCCCCTTACATTCTTGAGAATTCTTGAGTATTCACTCGTGATTAATTGCTCCCGTTTAATTAGCTCATAGATTATTCGTTCATCGTTGCATCGATGGCCGGGTTTATCGATCGATCGGTTGAATAACTCGATATTTAAATCAGTCTTGCGATCAATATACATATATATATATATATATATATGTATATATATATATATATATATATATATATATATATA
>JAPYZI010003399.1:0-26889 GCA_030523105.1 Ophioninae sp. A BG-2022a | reverse complement strand
CTAAAAAAAACGCAAAGGGGTATGTATGGAAAAATTTGCAAAAATCGATGGTCCGACTTTGAAATTCTGCCAAAAATCGAAAAATTATCGGATTCTAACGATCAAAAAAGCGTTTCGAAGGGAAAATCATAACGAAGAGATCGCGCACAGGCTGGAGTACCAAATCGCAAAGGGAAAAAAGTTATCGATGATTCAGTGAAAAAATGTATTCCGCCGAAAAATCGAAAAAAATTTTTGATTTTTAATATTTTTTTTGTTGGTCCGTTTCGACGTAATTTAATCCCCTGAGCACGAATCTGGGATTAATTTCTCGCAAAACCCAAAATTTCAATGAAAAAATCGTAAAAAGCTTGCGCAAACGGGATTTTTTTTGCTCCGTGCAACGCTTTCGACGGAAATTCGACGATACTCGTAATCAGCTGAGAATTGGGCGCCGACGGGGAGCGGTCCGCGAACGTTAACGGATCGGATCGACGAGGGCGATCGACGCGAGAGCACCGGAAGGATCGGTCTCGTCGCGAATCGAGTCCCGACGGGGATTCGTTCGAACCCGGGCGTCCCCCCGGCCGAAGAGGTCGGGCCTCGCGCGCCCGCCCGTACGAACGAGAGAGGCTCGACTCGGCCAACGGGAACCCGTCGAATCGTCGCGCGTCTCGACGCTCGTCGCCTCCTCGTGTACGCGCTCGAGCCATTCTCGTTCGTTCCGAACCCAAACGACGAAAACAATCGCGAACCCGAGCGAACGAACGCGGCGCCTCGACGGGAATTCGTTCGGGTTCGCCGGTGAATCGATCGGCCGCCGCGTCGCGAGAGAAGAAAAAACGAGAAACATCGGAGACGGCGGCGATCCCTTTCGGGGCGAGAGGGCCCGCCGGCGGGGCTCTCGGACGTTTTCGCTTCCGCGGTCAACGGCGCTTCTCAAGGCCACGGGAGAAAAAAATATCGAAAGGCACGAGCGCGCGCGGAAACGAAATCGAGAGCGAGAGGCGTCGAATCCTTGGTTCGTTCGGATCGCGCCGCGGGCCGAGTTCGTTCTCTCGCGGATGGCGTTCGGAGGCCGACCGGTTCGCGTAACCTTCGAAAACATTTTTAACGGACGCGGATTTACGGCGGGGGAGTCCCGGTGGCGACCGCTCCTACCGCTGGTTCGGCTTTAAAAACATTTCTCGTCGTTTCGCTTTGGTCGTTGTTGGGTCAGCCCGGGCCAACGGAATCGAGTTTGAGCCTGGTTCGGGCTCGCTTTGGCTCCGGTTCGAGTCCGGCTGATCCTAGTTTGGGTTTACTCGACTCTGGTCGAGCCCCGGTTCGAGCCCGGCTTCTCCGATACGAATTCGTCAAAACGGGAGCTCCTCCTCCTCCTTTCGATATCCCACGGACCCTATCGTCCGAATCTTTTTCCCTTTTCGCTTCGTTTTTCCACACGGAAAACCGCCGACCTTCTCGACCGTTTTTTCAACAACCTTCTCAGCAGCCCCGGACTCGAATCCTTCTCGCTCGAGTCGAGCGGCGGCGGCGGCGGCGGCGGCGGCGGCGGCGGCGGCGGCGGCAGCGGCAGCGACAGCGGCAGCGAGGAACGTCCCTCCGATGGAGCTTCGGAAGAACGCCGAAATTCTCGATCCGGCGTCAACTTCCGGTTCGTCAAAATCAACCGATCCCGTTTATCGTCGTTACGGTCCTTACCGTTATCTCCCTTACGCGATTCCTCGAAAGATCGATCTTCCAAAAAAATCGCGTCGCGCTTTCACCTCCGACCGTACGTTTCGCCGATTCTTCGACGCGACGTTTCGTAAACCCAAACAAACCCAAACCGTGCGTCTTCAGAGTCGGAAAAAAACGACGATGGAAAAACACCCGAACGTTTGAAAAGAAAAAAAAACAAGAGAACGATACCGATCGTTTCACCAAAATATTTACCAAGATTTTTGCAATTATGAGTTCTTCGCTTTATTTATCTTTATAAAATAACGCAGCAATGGCGCACGCTCAAAGTATATCGACGAATATTAATAATAATACGCACGAACCGTAATAATAATAAAATAATTATTAACATTAAATATACAACGTTAAATATCAAATATAAACATTATATTTAATATCCAATATTTTATATATTTTTAATAATAATAATCATAAGAATACTATTGTTATTGTTATTGTTGTTGTTGTTGTTGTTTTATCGTATCAATTGTTGCAGTATGAAAAATCGACTGGAAATAATACGAAAAGAAAATAATTCGTTCGGATTGAGCGGCGAGAGAACGAGGTCCGCAGGATCGTTCGTTCGAACGATCCAAGAGTCAACGAAGCGACCGGTGAGCCGATAAATTACTCGTTCAATGATTTATTCGTTGAATAAATTGTTTAATAATAATAACGATGGTTGAGCCGATAAATCGTTTGTTAAATAATTTATTAAGGATCGTTCGAGTTTTCAAAAAAAAATGGACGAATCGAGCCGGACTCGAGGCTTCCTCCGTTCGAATCTTTTTTCAGGTGAGTCGTGACTTTCCTCTCGGATTCGCTTCCCCTTAAAAATTCAATAATTCGATGATTACGTCGATATATTTTTTTTTTTTCATCGGATCATCGAATTCGAAAAGTTTCGTCCGCTCGATCGTCAATTACGTATTAATCGCCTCGATCCTTTCTCGTCGAGCGTGCTTCCGTTTTTGTTGTTGTTGTTCTTTTTTAATACTGAAGAAAAATCACGATTTATAATTAAACTCGGTTGATTCTATACGTCGATTCGTCACGATTCGCGCTAACGATAGGATTTTGTATTTTATAATAAATATTCATTAATTAACGACCACGAATAACTAATTATCATTAATATTCATTATTTTCATTATAATCGTAAATTCGACTCGCGATATCGAGTTCTTCTCGTTTCTTATATTTCCTCTTCTTCTTCTTCTTCTTTTTCATTTGCCACTCTTGTCACCTGAACTATACATTATTTTCTTATTTGTTATACAAGTGTGTGTATGTGTATATACACATATATATATATATAAATATAAATAAATAAACGAGTGAATAAATAAAAAGAATTAACGAAAAAAATTAATTTACGTATATTTATTTACTTATTTATTTATTCATATTTATATAATTATATATATATATATATATCTTTTTTAACGTACTCGTAACATCGCATTTAATTTTCACACAGATTCTTCTTCTACTTCGTCTCTTCCTTTTCTACATTGGTTTTTTTTAATTTTTTATTCTTGTTTCGGTTCGTCCCATACGTATTATAGTTGTGCCACTTTGAAAATATTTTTACAACGAGAAACGATACGAGCGTCGCTCGGTCGATGACCGATCGATCAACGGTAATCAACGAGTCGTCCGTTGTTTTCAGACTTCGTTGAGTCGTACGTTTTTCGTTTGTTTGTTAATTTTTCTCGCTTCGCGCTTTGTTGCATAATTCGTAATATTTTTCACGAGGATTTTCTTCTTTTTTTTTTACATTTTGGAAGAGTTGATTCGATCGTCGAATTCTTTTCGATTTTCCAACAATGACGCTTCAAAGTGTCACCCTTCGTCGCAAAGGATACATTTTAATTATTATCGTTCAAAATGAACCATTGAATACTAACGAATTCGAAAAAATGAATCGCCGTTTCAAACGATAATATTCATTTTTTTTTATTAACTCGAATACTCTCTAAAATTGATTTTTGATACGCGTTAAGCGTTGTTTAAAACGCATGGTTCATAAATTTCGAATTGGGCGGTATTTTTTTGTTTTTCGTGGAAGCGTGAAACGCGAAATGGAAAATGGTCGTCGAGTCGCGTCGCTCGAAACGATTCGAAAAAATTACGAGAGGCCGTTGTTTCTATTCTTTTTTCTCAATATCTTTTCTTTCTCGAAAAATTTCGATCGAACCGTTATCGTTGCGATTGCTTACGCGCGCTCGACGACCGCGCGGCTTTATTCTTCTTCGTATCTATATTTACAGAACCGTTCGCTCAAGCGTGCACCGTTGCTATTTGGTTTTCCATTTTGAGATTACTTCTTTTTTAAATTTACTTTTCATCTTTCTTTTTTTGCTCTCTTTGTTCGTTATCTCGCGCACGAGAAAGCGATTCAGCGACGAGGTTACCGTTTAAAATAGTTGCTCGCTCCTCTCGATTGGTTCCTTGCAAATATTTAAAAATTAAACGACCGTCCCGGTCTATGTATCGTTTGCCTTGTAGTGTCCTTAAATTCGCGGTTGCTCCTATACGCACCCACGTACGTATCCATATACTTATACGATACGAATACATAAATAAATAAATATTTACATTTATTTATTTATTTATTCATATGTATATTTATAGGATATGTACGTAGGCATGAATAAAACATACACGAATCAGCTGCCGGATATCTAATAATCTCATCTCTGTAATCTTACGGATCTCTATTAATTAATCGTTTATATAATTCTTTTTTATTTATTAGCACTGTAATATTGATTTTCAATTGACACTATGTCCCCTAGCATTAGTCGTCCCTAATTAATTTATACGTGTGTACGCGTGTGCGCGCGCGCGTGTATATATGACGCGTGCGTGTACGCGTTTGGGCCGTCGCGTGTGTATACATGTATAATTTAAAATCCCGCACGGAGGTTCCTCTTGATCGGTCAAAGCGAATCCTTCGGTGCTCCGAAAGCTCTTTCGCGACTCCCGCCGGCTCTCCTTCCTCGTTAATTTCTTTTTTCGTAAATTTTTTTATTTTTAACTTATTTATTTTTTTCATACTTTGTTTCTTTTTCGTTTCCTCTTCGTCTCGAGTCCATCGAATCTCTGCGTTCTAATTAATTCCATTCAACATCGGCTCCCTCCCTCGCTCTCTCTTTTTCGCGTTTGCTTTTGCTCCTCTCGACGCACACTGGATATGTAGGATTACTTTTTACTGTTATTCTTTTGGTTTTTTGTTTCTTGATTTTTTTTGCGATATTTGCAAAGTACAATTAATTGTTTATTTTTTTATTTTTCGTTTTATTTTTCGAGCTCAAGAAATTCAAATCGAGTTTTACGAGTTTGTTCGTTTGAAAGAAAAAAAAAAAAAAAAAAAAAAACGATTGTTCCTCGCCAACGACGCTCGCCCGAAATTGGTCCGAGTCGGAATTGATTTTTTGACCTTTGGTCAAAGTCGCGCCGTTTTCCGACTCCGTTCGTGACTCCTCCGTGACGCTTTCTTACTGTTTTCTGGGTTTTTAATTGTGTTTCGTTTATTCAATGAAAAGAAAATCCAAAAAACAATTTTATGTTTTTGTTTCAATTGTGTTTTGTTTTTGTTTCGAATGAAAAAGGAAAAACGTTTTTTTTTGTTTCAATCGTCTTTGTCCCGATTCAAGAATGAAAAACCATTTTTTGTTTTTGTTTCGATTGAATATCGAGTTGTTTTTCTTTGAATTTTGGGCAACCGTTCCGTGTGGTCGCACGGCCACACTCGTTTGCACGTCCGCTCCCAATCGCCAATGGAAATACAATTTTACCTTTCGATTGTTCGGTTCGAGCAGCGATCTTTCAATTGTTTTTGGTTCTTTTTTTCAAATTTACCATTTTCTCTTTTAATTTAAGTTTTTTAAAATACTTCGTCCTTTTCATTCTCAATTTCTGTTTTTATCTTTTTTAATTATAACGGTTAGGCGACGAGTCGAGTAACATCGAAGACCACGGTCACCCGGAAGCTATCGGTCGCGCATCGATGAGAACCGTTCGTTCGAGAACCTCGCGGGGCCGGATGATCCAATCAATCGGAAGTTACACGGGTACGCGTCAGCGAGAAATATATTCGCACATTTTTTTATATTTTTTTTATTCGGGAAATTCGGTTTTTTTCGTTTTTATTTATTATTCCAGTTTGCCGACGAATAATTAATTCCCTTAATTACGGATTACCGGTGATTCCTAGGTTCGCGAAAAAATGTCGATCGATCGGAGGCCTTCGATTCAACTTTTAGGCATCGATGAATAAATGTTCGATCGAACGGTGGGTTCTTTTTGTTGTTTAATATCGACGAATAAAAATTACTCAATGACGACCCCTCGTCGTACCCTTCGTATCTCTAATAGACAATCTTCTATGATGGATATCATCGATGGAAGAATCTTCTCCACGATGGAAAAGTTGAGATCGATAATTATTTTTAAACATTATTTATAATAATTTTTTTAATTTTTTATAATTATTTTTCTATCTAACATTCAATTATCTCTCTCTCTCTCTCTCTCTCTCTCGTTTTCTCTTCCCGTTGATTCACAAGTACACTCGTAACTTCCTCGATATTATAATAATGTTCTTATTTCTTCTAAACTTTTTTATTTATACGAAAACGACAAAAAAATGAAAAATTTTCGACGAATCTCGAAGACTTTTACGATTATCTAATCAACTAGGAGAGACTATTCAAATTTTCCTCGCGAATTCATTCACGATGAGATCTCGAACGAAAACCCCATTTGTTTTCAATATCTTTTTCTATTCGTTCGTTTGCTCGTTCCCATCTGCTGCGAGTCTTCTCGCTATTCGGGATGTTCTTTTTTTTTTGTTTTTTTTTTCTCTTCTTTATCCATTGATTAATTCTAATCCGTAATTTCAATTAACAAATTACACGCGTGCCCGCTTTTCGTGCTCCTCGACGTTTCATCTTCCGTCTTACCGTGCGTTTTTATTTATTTTTTTTTTTTAATTTTACTATTCTCTTCAGCCATTTTCTCTTCTCGTTTTAAGGGGGCGAAGAAAATGTCAGTTTTCGCATGGTCGAGTGTAAACACACTTCCGGAACCGAGTGTTGTAATTCGGTGTAGTGTACGTGCAAACAAATTAAATATTAATATTTAATATTTAATATTTCAGTTAAAAAAAAAGAAATTATAAAAAAAGCACGAAACGACTTTTTAGGCCGCTTGTAATAATTTTTAGTAGTTCGCGGAGATAAAGAAGCGGAAGTAGAAGAAGATTCGTTTATAAATACGTGTATACATCGAGAGAAAGAACAAGCACTCGAATGCGATTTTCTTTTTCTTCTTGAATGTTTGTTGTTTTTTCTTTGAAAGAAATAACGGTAGTGAGAATATATATATATATATAAATATATCGATTGTCTTGAAAATAACACAGAGGAGGATCATGCCCGGTCTCGTCCCGTGCACGAGTTTTTTTTTTGTTTCTTTTTTTTGCACGGATGTAGGCGAGCGAGCGGAGAAACGAGAGACAAGAGCGGGCAGACGCGAAGAGAATCAAGGGATGAATTTTCGGGGCCCGATCGAGCTCAAATTTTCCACGGTCTTTCCTTTTTAAACGTCGAGGTTTTTGGTTTTTCGAACAAACAAACCCAAACGGCATTACGCAAACCCCAATTCACCGATCCAAATCCGAACGAACCTCAAAAAACTCACAAAGATCGGAACAAACTCCTCCGTCCGAATAAACCCAAACAAACCCATACAGACCCGATCCGCCAAAAATCCTTTCGGACCCCATTTTGAAAAGAATCAAAAGGAACGTCCTTCCAAAATTTCAGCTCGATCCGGACCTGACTCCGGGCATCCTGGCCCAACGGTGCGAAGACGAACGATCGAAACGAGAAAGAAGCGATCGCGATCGCGCGCGATTAAACAAAAAAACGAAAAAAAGAGTGACGCACGACCGATGTGCACTTTCGTCGAAGAACGTGGTCCGATGGGCTCGAATTTTCACGCCGCGATATCCTCGTATATATCCTTGTACAATTTACATTAATTGTGTATATATATATATATATATATTTATATATGTGTTATCGGCTAATGATTGTTACCAATTTATCGATTGTTTCAACGCGCGATTGTTCGACGTGTGGACGATAACAAAAAAACCCAAAAAACAAAAGCCGAAGAAAATAACAAAAATTCTTGCCCACCGGAAGAAATCGTAAAGTAGAAAAATAGAGGTTAGGTCTACATATTCGCGTAGACGGTACAGCGAAGAATAGGAAGGTATGTAGTGTATAGTATATAGATATAGATATAGTATATAATGTGTGTATATATATATATATATATGTATGTATGTATGTATATATAGACATTTGTATGTTCCCGGTGTGCGCATTGCGCGTGTGTACACACCTCCTATGTACGGTAGACACGTATACAACTACACGGATACACGGTTCACTAATAGCTGTGTGCGTGCGCGCGTATATATATATATATGAAATTATATCATGAATATTAAATGTATAGATATGATTGGCGATATAAAATAATGAATTTTACGCGTACTTTCCTCATTGCGCGATTCAACGATGGAATAACGATGATTCGATTGTTTTTGTTTTGTTTTTTAGTTCCGTTACGGATCGATCGTGAAGCCGAGAGAGCCTTCGAAGTATCGGACAGATAGAATTTTAAAAAAATGAGAAAAAAAAAATAAACGATTTCCGATACATCAATTAATCGTCCCATCAATGGCTAACTGGTTTTTGCAAACCCAAACGAGGCCGGTGAAAGTCCACAAAAAATCAATTTTCTTTTTGGGGACTCGTTTTGTTGCATTTTTTTTTGCACGCGCATTTTACAACCTTCGCGAACTTCCTTCTTTTTTTTCAATGCAATTAGCAAATTCTCGTTCGTTACAGTTATATAATTATAGGTCGGATCTTTATTCGACGATCCATTTAATCCGGTCTCTTCATTTTCTTGCCTCTCTTACCTCGGAGATTCCCTTTTTTTTTTCTCTCTTTAAAGTTCTCTCGTTAAAAGGTAAAGCCAACGTTGATCCCATAGAATACGTGTGTTCGATACATCTAGGCACAATTCCTAACGATTGTTTTTTTATCTTTTTCTTTTTGGGCAAAAGTGTGCGCGAGAAATCATTTCGAGTGAGCTTCGCTTCGTTACAATCATCGATATTCATTTTCGTGATTTTTTAGCCCCCCCCCCCCCGCCCCTCCCCATTAAATTCCTTAGTTCCACCCGACTTGCAATTTCCTCCGGAAGCTCCTCACGAGCCATCTCGTGATATTCGACAATTTCTCAAAACTCAAAAACTTCGAAAAAAAATGCAAAAATAAATAATAATAAAAATTCGGAATAAACGTTCTCGATTGGTTACGACGTGGATCGACAGCGACCAACCGGAGTGAGTAAAGTGTCATTTATGATTCGTCCGGTGCGATCTCCCCTTCTTTATTTCTCGATGGAACCAATGACGCCGTTTAGCTACTTCTGATCTGCTAAAGACTGAGAGGAAGAGAGAGAAAGAGGGAGAGATAGAAAAAGAGAGAGCAGGTAAATCGTATTACCGGATGTACATGATTTTGTTATTAAAATGTTCAATCGAATCGATCGAATTGACGTAATTCATTGAATTAATCGAATTTGTAGTAGAAATAAATGTTCTATTCGAATTTTTTTTCTACGCTGGGCATTTGGACGATCCAACTGATTTCGGACCAACCATTACCCAACTCTCCATCCAGCAATACCTTGAATCGTAGTAACAAAAAAAAAAACAAACAAACGGTCTTTGTCAAATGAAAAACATGTTTCAATTAAATCGAAAGAGAAAAAAAAAGAAACTACGATTAACGAGGGTTGGAGGTGTCCGGGAGGGCGAAGAACCAAACTTTCGGAGGGTCTGAAGAGACGAGAGAGAACAAAAAAAAAACAAAACGTAAACAAAACCACATAAAAAAAAGAGAGACAAAAGCAGGTTTCACATATCGGATATATTTTCGTCGCTCGTTTCGCTCGCACGCAAACTTTATCATTATTTTCTGTTTTTTTTTCTTTTTCATTCGCTCGCGGTGGTCCTTTAGTCGTTGAGAGATAAAAAAAAAAATTTTTTTGAAAGAGGTCGAAAAAAAAAGCTTAAAATCGTAAAATGAAAAATCCTAGATGTCCGGACGTCTGTGCGACGACGCAAGCGAATTTTCGGCACGCATCGATGCGGATAAAACATTCTTACATGTATTTAAAAAAAATGAAAAAAGAATTGAAAACAATGGAAGAAAAAAAGAATTAATACACGAGAGAAGACGAAAACGTAGAAAGTTACGAAGAACAATGAGACGATTGACGACAAGAGAAAAAGAGAGAGAGAGGGAGTGCGAAAAAACACGAAGGATAAAAAAATTGACAAGGACGGGGGGGGGGGGGGGCTTTAAAAATCGATTTCTCGATCGATAGGTTTTTCAATAGGCGAACACAGTAGACGAAATGAAACAAGACGTGAAACAGATATAGTTGAATACAAGTAGCGTAGAAAGATGGTTACAAGATAGATTGTTACATAGATCGCCGACGCCGAAGATTCATAAAGCGTTCAAATGAATAAAGTTTTGTCTTTTTTTGGACTGGATATATAGTAGTAATCGGTTTAAGAGTAAGAGTTAACGGTACGCCGAGTAGAGTTAAAGATAGTAGTAGTAGTAGTAGTAGTAGTGTAGCAATAGTAGTAGTAGTAGTAGTAGTAGTATTAGAGATAATAAACACGACGATAGGCGAGTAGTACAAGTAGCGACGATTGACAGAATCGCGTGGCAAATACCGAAAAAAAGGAAAAAAAGAGACGAGTGAAAAAAATAAGAAAACAAAGAAAGAATATTTTAAAAGAAGAAAAATCATGAGCAAAACTCCATTTTTACATTCAGCGATGCAAAAAGACGAGACAAACAAAAAAAAGTAAACAAAATAATAAACGAAAAGATAAAAAAATATGAAAAAAATAAAAAGTGAAAACGTTAAACAAGGAACGAAACACGAAACAAATGAAAAAATTAAAAAAAAAAGAAAAACCGGGAGGCAACGCTATCGTGAAAAATTTTAACGCGAGTCGAAGCTGCAAAATCGTTCGTTTCTTCGTTTTTTTTAATACGAAAAAAACGGAAAGTAATGAAATTTTTTATTTCTCGGTGAAAAAACTAAATCGAAATGAAGTTTTTCTTTTCTTCATTGAAAAACGATGATGCGCAATGAAGAAAGAGAAGCAAAGAAGAAAAATGAGGAACGAATTAATTAGCACTAACCAAAAGGAGGCTTGGATAATAAAATGATAATCGTAGAGTTTAGCGATAACGGTTATCGATTAGAATTATAGTATCGATAGTGAAACGATTAAAAAAAAGTAGGATATAATAATAATAATAATAATAATAATAATAATAATAGTGGTGTGGAGAACAGACGACAGTAGTAGTAGTAGTAGTAGTAGAGGCAGCGGTAGCGGTAGTAGTAGTAGTAAGCGCGGTGGACAATAGTGCTGTAATACTAGTAACGCACGACGCAGAGGAGAAGAGAAAAAAAACGTAGACTAAGCTAGCGACAGATCTGGGTTTGAGAAAACGAAAAAACGAAAAAACGAAAAAAGGAGATAAAAATGAGTAAAAAAAAAAGTGCGTCGACGAGTAGGAACGAAAAGAGGAACGCTGCTCCAACGCGCATTCGTACGGACTATCCATCGCGGTTTTTCTTTTTCGTTTTTTGTTTTCCATTCGTGACGCATCGTCATCGGTCGTTCTTGTTCTTTTTTCATTTATTACAATTCATTCTAATTTTCCTTTTTCGCTTCTTTTCGTCTTAAGTTTCTTCATTTTCTTCTTCGTAAATTTCCGAGCTCGAGAGACGGCTCTTTCGTCGCTCGTTTTATCGTCGAGACGAGAGACGAAAAAGAAAAAGAAAAACAAATTAACGTAAATAATCAAAAGTAGAAGATTATAAAGGAAGGAGATAAGCTTCGCCGGCATTTTGGTCGAGGCTAGCGAATTTTTTTTGTTTTTTTTTTCATTGATTTTCGACGCTCAAGAGCTTCGATCTTTTAATTCAAAGCTCCTACAATTGCGCCATATTTTTTCCTCGATTGTTTCTTCTTTTTTTCTCTCTCTCTCCTTCTCGTAACGTCATTACAAAAATATTCATGCTGCGAGAAGAAAAATGTTACTTTCCGGTCGTTTATCTCTTATCTTTTATTTTTTTTTTGGTTCGTTTCTTCTTCTTCTCCTTCTTTTTTTTTTAACTGCTTTTTATCGATATTGGGAAATTCGTTTCGCCAGTTAGAAGAGTCCAAGGAGGAAGAGATATTTTTTGTTTTCGTGCGCGCGCGCCTATTCGTGTGCCAGGTAAAAAAGTAGTGTGTGTATGTGTGTGTGTGTGTGTGTGTGCGTGCGATGAGCACGAATTTCTTTTTTTTCAATGTCGACGCCGTTTCCGATCGTTTTGCGTCGCGAGTGCTTTCGTTTCTTCTTTTTATTTTATATTTTTTCGACAAACCTCGGACCTCGCGCAAACGTTCGCGGCATTTTTCGTTTCGTTCGGGCTTATTTGTGACTCGACGTGACAAACTTTTCGATGATTTGGCAAAAAAAAAAAAAAACAATTTCGAATATACAAAAAAAAGACGACAAAATTTTGTCTTGTCGTCGTTTCGCCCTTCAGGCGGTCAAGTTCGATCGTATATTTCGATACAAATTGGATATACGACTGAAAAAATGTTCGCGCTCGTTTGGGCTTTGTTTGGGTTCGATATAAATTCAGGATCGACGAAAATTAATTCCGCGGTTACTTTCTTCTTTTTTTTTTTGTTCGTTTTCGTGGTCCCCCTTAAAACCGGCACTCGCGGTTTTCACTCTTCTCTTCATTTTTCGCGAGTGTTTTTCATTTTTTTTCAAACGTAAATATCCCGCGTGGGCAACGCGTGCGCATCCTCGATTTTTTCGCTTCCTCGATTCACCGAATTCTCGCTGGTCCTTTTTTTTTTTTGGTTTTCGTGAATTTTTAATTTTTTTTCTTTTTTTTTTTCGTCGTTAAAGTTCTCTTATCGTTTTTATTCTTCCCCGGTGGGTCCACTAAATCTCTAATCAACTTACTACGAGCTTAAACCGTAATACGCTCGGCTCTGACAATTGTTCTCCTTTTTAGCAAAAAAAAATGAATTGTCTTGCCGGAGCTGAGCTGATTGTGATTTGCAACGCAATTCCTGGCCCAATACTGGTTTCCCTGGTTTGGTTTTTTTTCTTTCTCGTATTATTCTTTTTTTACGAGATAAGTTCTCTTAGTCTCGAATAGGCTGTACCCCCTCGCAATTTGAGATTCGGGATATTGTGGCTAGTCAATAGTTTCGAGATATTTTAGTTGAAACTGTAAAAATGTCTTTGAATTTGGAAATCGGAAGAAATTTGGATTTGAGTATGGAAATTTGCCAGCATGTTCGTATTTCGAAAAAAAAATGTTGGAAAACATTCGAACGTCGAAAGATACGAGTCCGAAAGAATTCGATATTTCGAGAATAAGTGGGTCAAGTATTGCGAGAGAGGTAGGAAGGGAGTTCGTTTCGAAATCCGCACAGCGAATAGGAAAAAGAAGGGAACAAAAAAAAAAGAAGAAAACAAATCCATTAAAGTTTCATCTACGGAAGTAAATTCTCCTCGTTTTCAAAGATTTCTTCCAAAGTTCGATCAAACAGCGAGAAGAAAGAGAATAAAAATACAAATTTTAAAAAGATCGTTGACATTTTTTTTCGACAGTCGAGACGGAAGATATTCTCGTAAAATTGATCTTTGATTTTGTTGTTGTTGTTTTTTTTCTCGGAATTTGGGCGTTCGATCGAAACGTACCCGGGATGTAGGGCGACAGGAAGAGATCAGTGATCGAATAATGGATTCAGAAGCGAGAAACGACGAGTGACAGCTGCCAGCGATCGCGCGTTAATCAAAATTCAAGCTCGAACCGTTTTCTCAAACCGGTCGAAAGAGGAAAGTAAAAAAAGGAAAAACGAAGCGACGCGAGCGTAACCTTTTTCGCGCGAGTTTGAGAATGCCACGCGACGAAGAAAAGCTTCGTCCGAGAATAAGGCGAAGAAGAAAGAAGGGGCGGGGCAGGGGGGTGGGGAGGTGGTGGAAGAAATATTACCTCACGTCGAAATTGGCTGATAGAGAGTGATTGTCATTATCTATATACTTTAGTCAGAGCTTGTTTCAAAGCCTACGTTAATTCTCGACTCTAACATCGATTATTATTCCTTATCGACTAAATTCACCTTTTTCCTCTTTCAGTTTCTTCATTTTTGTCAAATTTCTTCCGTATTCTTAATGATGCTTTATACCTTAAACGTAAAGCTATGTTTAAGTTTTTGTTAGCTTCCGTTATCAGTTCGGAGATTCGGGCTTCTCGAGGTGTCGTCATTTTTCAATCGAAGAAAACAAACTCGAATTTGTCGACAAAAATTGAAATTTCGATAATTCGGTCATAGGAAAATTAAAATTTGGATAATTCGCGTTTCGGAAAATTCACATTTCGAGAATTCGAGTTTGGTAAAAATCGTATTTTTTCTAAAATACGAATTCCGGAGAATTTTTCCATTTTCTTCGGTACTCCCGGTTTCCCGTAAACCTGAAAATCGCGAGCCTCGTCGTTAATCGATAAAACTCCCAGCGCGCGTTTTAAATACCAAGAATTACGGATTTTTCGAAAATGCGAAAAAAAAAAAACAAAAAATGCAAATAGATCGAGGAGGGAAAGGGAATGTTTCCGTTTCCCATGACTCTACGAACGACGACCGGAAATACTAATCGTTCCTATTTCTTCGTTCTCGCGCCTCAATTTTTTTCGACGTTGAATTTTTAATAATAATAATAATAATAATAATAATTCATGCGTTACTCCATGTCTCATGGGATATTGGTAAAATATAGTCATACGTGTATAGTTCTCGTGTATATCGGAACGTAGCCTTCCCCGAATGCTTCCTCGCCCCTCCCATCCCGCCCCTTTTCCTCCGTCATTTATTGTTTCGATCGTCGTAGAACGCGTCGTTTTATCAAACGTATAGGCTAGTCCTATCGCCGGCGCGAACGCAGAGGCGTCGCGATTTTATTTTAAAAAAATGCTTAAAAAACGAAAAGTCGAAACATTTATTATTATTCATTGGTTTTTTCACGGTTTTCAAAAATTACTTCGCAAGAACGAAATTTCACGTTTTTTTCCCTTCTTTTTTTGGCAAAATATCGAGAATTTCTTTGGCGAAACGCTCGCGAGTGAAGAACGACGCTTTTCTCTGATTTTTTGTTTTTTTTTTGTTTTTATACCCGATAACGACTAGGATGAAGAAAATATGTCGGAACTCGTGCCATCTCGAGATTTCGTTTGGGTCTGTTTGGTTTACGTTTTTTTTTTTTTTTTTTCATTTTTTTTATTTGATAATCCAACCCCTTAACCTCGGCCCCCCTCAATCCAGCTAGCTAATCGTTAAGGTTTATTTCTGCTTTTGGCTCTTCCGTAAAAATTGTTTTTTTTGTTCTTCTTTTTTGTGTTTTTTTTGCAAGGCTAATTAAGACGGCTGTCAAAAATTAAAATCACTCGTGGCGTCGAGAGATATTTAATGAAAAGGTGGCAAATATTGGAGACCGAAGTTTTAAAAAGGATTATTCGAATTTATAATTCTTTGTTAATTAGGAATTTCCAAATGACTTGATTTTGTTTACCTATTTATATATATATATATATTTTTTTTCATTACGAATTGCCAAATGGTTTCTTTTGTATTTCAATTTTTTTTTCAATTACGAAATTCCAAACGATCTTTTTTTATTTTAGAATTCTTTTTTCAAGTTCCAAATGTCCAGACGATTTTCTCAATTTGTCTTGATTTTCGATTTTCTCAATTTTTGAGCGTCCGAATTCGTTGGGCGAAGTAGCCAACTGAAAACTTCAAGGCCCCCAAAAAAGGATTTTTTTTCCCCCAAAGTCCAAGACTTCCGAGTAAAAAGTTCGTTTGGGTTTGTTTGGGTTATAAATCGTGGACTTGTTCGTAAAATCTCGATCGCCCCGTTTTATCAACGAAACGCGATAATTTGTTTCCGCGGAAACTAAAATAATGGATAACTGATGATCGAAGAATACTTGGCGCATGCGTAATACTTATACCGGGTGATTAGCACGGTTCAAGGTGTCGTAGTGTTTCGAAACGAAACGAGATTAAAATATGTTTGAAAATTGGAAAATCGCAAGAGCCGGAGGTTCCTGTTCCAGGAAACTAACGCTACGCTTCATCATCATCATCATCATCATAATCATCATCATAATCATCATCATCGTCGTCCGTTTCGACAACGATTTTCGAAGCTCCTAACCGCTCCTAACCTACAAATTCGTAAATATTAATCGTACATGTAAAATTCCTTTATCAATACAGTTGCGTGGTGCAAAGTTTAGTTTTAATAATTAATCGGAGATTCGAAAGACACGGATGATAGAATTAAAAAGACTGGCCCCTTCGCGCTCGTGCCGGCGACTCGCGTCGTAACCTCTTTCGCGACAAAACGAAACAAAAAAAGGAGCAAGAAAAAACGAAACAAAAGGAAAAAAGAAGAAATCTCAAACTCAAAGAAATAACGCAAAGGAACAAACCAGAGGTAAGTAATTTTTATTCTCGGCTCGTTTCTTCCCCCCTTTTTTCTTCGTTTTCGTTTCTTCCCGATTCATCGTCGGACGTTTAAACTCTAAACGTAGGATCGAACGAAAGTGCGTCTAGGCTACTTTGGCACAACGGAAAATCATCGACCCGGCCGGCACTCGCTTCTATTCTAATTTCATCGTTTCTTCGTTTCTTCTTTGTGCCTCAATCCTCAAATAATATCGATATCGTGTATTTGCGTGCGCGCGCGTGTGTGCGTGCGTGTCACTCCCTCTGTCTGTTTTTTGTTTCTTCAATTGAATCGTTATTTTTACTTCTCGTCATTAATATTTATTATTATTATTATTATTATTATTTCTTTCTTTTTCTACGTCAAATCGCGACAAAGTGCGTAATCGAACTTGTTCTCGCGCACGTTTAACCCTACGAAATCCATTCGGAAACGTCATCTAATTGAAATATACGATTAAAATTTTAATTGACTCCAACGGAACGTCGCGTCGGCTCGACCGAACGTACGCATTTCTTCATTATTTCTTCTTATATACGCGAGTTTACGCGTATTTTGTCGTCTCGTTTCTTTTTTTTTTTTTTTTTTTCCACGGACCTCGAATTCCTAACCTTTTCTTCTTTTTCGCGAGGCTTTTGTCATCCTCGCTTCCGGTTTTTAGGTTAATTTTCGGTTTTATCGATTGATCGATTTGTCGACAATTTTTTTACTTTCGTCGATCGATTTATCGACGATTTTCGCTTTTATCGATCGAGTTATCGACGATTCTCGCTTTTATCGACGATGTTTTTTTTTGCTCTTCGTCTTAATTAATATGTGTGTGTGTGTGTGTGTGTGTGTGTGTGTGTGTGTGTGCGTGTGTGCGTGCGCGTGTGCGCGTGTGCGCGTGTATTGGGTATTAATTAATTGTTCTCGAGGGTTTCTCGCTCGGCAATAAATTCGATTGTTTCCGTTTGTGGATTTCTTCATTTCTTCTTTCTTTTTTTCCTTTGACTCAATTTTAGTCGTCCGTTAATAGTCTTTTTCTTTGAATACGCGCGCGATTTCGACGCCATTTTGTTTCTCTACGATTCGAGGGGGAGCTATGATCGTTGGTTCCGGCATTTTGTATTTTTTAATCGGTTCGTCAATAGCTCATTTTCTTTCGATCGATTATGAGGGAACAAATTGTTTTTTTTTTGTTTGTTTATGATACTATCTTATAATTACGTCTCTATTTCCAATATCAATATTTCTCACGTGGGTTTCTTCCCTCCGCCGTTTTTTCTTTTCTTCTTTTCGTTCGCTTCCGGCTTTCAGTTCTACTCTTCGGGTCAACGCTCGTTCGTTCGTTTTGGCTATTCGATCGTTCATTATTTTTTGGTTTTTGGTTTTTGTAATTATTCAAAAAAAAAAAAACAAAAAAAAAACAAACGAAAAATACAAACATTGAGAATGGATAATTTCGTATCGGACGTGACGATTGCTGTGAGATTTCGATAACCGCGTGACGACACTCGAGAAACCAACGTTCTCGCACTGGAATTACGACATTTCTCTCGCTCTCTCTTTTTTTTCTCTTTCCCTCTCTTCGCTTTATCGATGGAAGACGGATATTGGAAAGTCAGCGCCATTGTTTTTCTCCTCCAGATATCGTCACTCGATAATCGTTAAATAAATCAAAAATCAAAAGTGAAAAAAAAAACGAAAATTTTCGAAAAATCAAAAACAAAGAAGAACCTTGAGAATCACGCGGGGAAACCGGTCGCGGAGGAACCGTAAGATCGATACTCGAATCGTCGTAACTTCCTCCCGCCGTTTCTTTTGTTTTCTCGTCGATCGCGTCTAACGTCCTATTCATCACTGCGTTCGATACACTCGATATCTTCGAGCATCCAAGCATGGAAGAAAAGTGAGAGATCGAGGAAATGAAAAAAAAAACAAAAAAAAAAAAAAAAACACAAAAACCAAAAAAACGAAGACTCTGGAAAAATCGTGCCAGTTTGTTTTTCTTTCTTTTTTTCTCTGTATTCTCGGGTACGAGGTATCGTGAAATTCAGTTGTGCGAATACGAGCGTGTCGTCATAATACTAAACGCCGCAAATAATTAATATTATTTATAAAATAATAATAATAATTGTAATAGTAATCATAATATTAACTAATTATAGTAATAATAATAGTAACAATAATAATAATAATAATAAATGATGATAATAATAAGACCCATCCGAGCCACACTGTTCTCACGGTTATCAGCTGTTCGTCCGTTAATCAGTCGAAAAAAATAATGAAGGCTTCGACGAGTCGCGTTCAGCGACGAACAAAAAAAATGAAGAAAAAAAACGTGAAAAAGCGAAGCACCGTTTGAATTTTCGGTATTTACGGGGTTTGTTGTAAAACGAAAAGAAAAAAACGGACGGAGAAAGGCGGGCATTACGGCTGTTCCGTTGAAGAAGAGAAAAAATATTAAAAAAGTTAAAGAAACAAAAAGTGGAGAAACGAGCGAATCGGCGTATCGATGTTTTTGTCGTTTCGAGAGTTTTAGCACCTCGTCGAAGGGCTGCGCGCGCTTGTCCCGACGTGGATGAACAGAATCGTCGTTTTCGGAAAAAAATGCCCGGGTGCTCGAAACAAACGCGACTTTGGCGTTTGTTACGTTCGCGTCGCGAAAGGGCAGGCGCGCCCGGTGAGTTCGCGATGAATAAAAAGAACCGAGAAAACAAGAAAGAAAGAAAAAATAAATAACTGACGAGAAAACGAAGGAAGGAAGAAAAGAAGAAAGGAAAAATGAAGGACGGGAACAGGGTTTTTGGTTTTGTGGTTTCCGGTACTCGATATAAAAAAAATCTTCAAACGTTTCTTCTTTCGTCTGTTTTTTCGATTTCTTCGATCACTTCGATAACTTGGATTACTTCTTCCCGACAGCTCGAAATCCCGTATTCTTCCTCGAGCGATCGAATTCTTTTTCTCTTCCTTCCTTAACGAAGCAAAACGCGTTACTCGTCGCGTATCGTTTTGTTTCTCTCAAATTTGTTTCCTCGATCGACTAACCTAGCTATCCTCGTGGAAGCGACCGCGACGAGACGACCCTGAAAAGTGTTTTTTGGGCATACGACGAAAATTCGTAATCTTCGTTGCTTGTTTTTTCAGCGCGATTATTCATGTTCGTCGTCCTTGTTGTTTTTTTGCTGTTTGTATCTCTTCACTCGCCTGACCCAATATTCTCGACGAACGACGATACTTCGAGAACTTCCGGTCGCGCGGCTACCGAACGAACGATAAAATACAAATGAATGGCAAAGAACGGGAACAAACGAAGGATAAAACGAAGATAAAAAACCAAAACGGCGGATGAAGAAATATTGGAACGATTCGCGCCCAGCACCAAACACAGCCAGCACCGTCTCATCGGTTCTCGGGCTTATTCATCAACGCCATCTTATCACGGATTCCATCATCATCATCATCATCATCATCCTTAAACGTACCTAACCTTAAAACGAACGAAAATGCTTCACAACCGTGTCCCTTTTTCTACACGGTTTTTCCTCCATTTTTTCTTCCTTTCTTCCTCCTCCCCCCTATACCTCTTTTTTCCTGACCGTTGAATCGCTTCGAAAATTCCATTTCGTTTTCGGGAATCAAATTGTACCGTAAATTCGGAAATGCGATCGAAAACACTCGCCGTGTTTTTTTTTTCTTCGACAAATGCACACGTGGAAGCAGCTCTCTCTTTCTCCTTTTCTTCCCTTTCTTCTTTTGTTGTTGTTGTTTTTTTTCGCACATGACCAGCCATCTTGAAAACGCAGCGTTTTGGTTAATCCCTCTCGTTGATGGCTCTCATATTTCTCCTGTTTTTCTTGTCGCTGTTGATCGTCTCCTTTCTTTTTTCGCGTCGTTTGTTTGCTTGGGTTTGCTTTCGTGCGTTAATTCAGCGTCAACAAATGCGAAAACGCCGTTTCGGATGATACGGTTCGGTCGGCAGTAATATGGAATCGTAATACATCGCTGGATACCAGTACTGGACACGGGGATACGGCTGGATGAACCACGACGTCTCGCTGGCCGATCGTTCTTGTTAGATGTTGCTTTTCGAGAACGAAACCCTCAGATGATTGGACTCGCTCAGCTGGTAATTGTGCATTTTCTGAAAGTACACCGTTTTGTAGTTTTTTTTTTTTTTTCCCCCGATGATACTTCGTACATTGTATACATATTTTTTCTTAACGAAAGATTTTGTAAAGGTTTCGGAAAAAGAAAATGGAGTTTCGGAAAGATTCGGAAAAATAAAAAATCGGAAAGGGTCGATAAAAAAATGATCGTTTGGAAAAAAACTCTTTTTAGGATCAAGGAAGGCTTAAATTCGTGTACTAACGATCAGAGCTGCCACGGCCTCGTCCATGCTCGGCATCTGAATCAGTGCCATTTTTCTGTCCTTCGGGAAAAACTTGAATCCCTTTACCGTAAAGCCATTTGTCGTGAAAGCTTCCTTGATTTCTTCCTCGGTTACCGTTGCTCTGTAAGAATTTTTCAACAATTATATGACACTCGTTTCGGCGTTTCGTTGCGGCATTTTTATTACGAATTTTTTTTTTTCATATTTCGGAAGTTTTTGGATCGTTTTAGAATTTTGTTCGGAACGTCCTAGAATTTTTTACAGTCTCCACATTTTTTGGGCCAATTCGAAATTTTGTTGGGACATTATCTGATTTTTGGAACTAGAATTCAGAATTATTTAGGACGTCTCGGAACGTTTCGGAAGATGGCAGCATTTTTTTAAGAACATCTCGTAATTTTTTTTTTTGAACGTTTCATAATGTTTCGGAACGTGTCGGCATTTTTTAAAATAATATCTCGAAACGTTTTTCCGGAACGTTTCGCGATTGTTTCGGAACGTCTAGAATTTCTTAGAAGATCTCGTAATTTTTATTCCGAAAACGAGAAACTTGACTCACGGAATGTTTGATAAGTGAAGAGTGGCGCTAGGCGGATAAATGTTTTGATAATTCTTGGATCCGGGTTTTTTGAAACGATGAAGAGTGCTGTTGGTGTAATCCTTGGTGAGGCCAGCGTCGGGCTGGCCGTCCTTCGGCAATTGTACCGTTTGATGTTTGCTGGTCATTACTCTTATTTGTTTACCAAAGACCCTGAGTTTGTCCATGTGAGTCATAGCTGATGAAACAAACACAAAAACAGAATAAAAAACAATTCGAAAAATCAAAATTTCGATATTTCCAGAATCCCATAAAAATCGATCGAATAAAATCGACGAAAAAACATAAATGTTTACCTAAGTGACCTTGATGGGGTTCGGCCATTTGGATGAGGGCGGAATCCTTCTTGTTGTAGAGTATCTTCACGCGCTGTACATCCCCATAAACGCCTAAAATCGTGCGCGATAACAAAAAAAAAAGAAAAAAACAATCAATTAATTTCTCATCGAAACTCAAAACGGAAGTAAATTCAAATAAAAAGAAGAAAAAAACGTTTCGTTTCTCTTTAAAATCCGTTCGAAACGAACGATCGATCGATCGATTTCTGAAGGAAATAACGAAGAAACGAAGCTCGGACGTACAATTTTTCACACAAGATTGTTACACGTGTGTTTTTTTTGTTCGTATTTTTGTATTTTTGTGTCCAGGTGTGCGTATTTGTGCGTTTATGGTGGGGGTAAGAGAAAAGTATCGTTTATCATGAGATCGAGAACGGAAGAGATGATCCGATCGAGAATATATGTGTGTGTGTATATATATATACACATATATATATATATATATAGATCATGCAAAGGGGCCTCGGCTACGGTTTCGTATATTCTGGGGTAAAGATTTCAAAGAGATTGCAAAAGAGATCGAAAAGATCGGGGCTGGGCGGATTTTTCTAAACGAGCCAGAAGTAGGAGGGGTGGGGGGGGGGGGTGTAATATCGTATTATTTCTTAAAAACAATAGGTATATATATATATATATGTAATATCAATACACATCAATATATGTACACGAGGTTCTTTGCAAAAAAAATATAAGTATCGACTTTTTATAATTTTTCCAATTTTCAAAATTCGATTTTCGATGTTTTTGTCCGTTTGAGACTTCGATTTATCTTTTTTTTTTTTCATGGATTTTGAAGTTACGCGTTTGTTTTCTCGAAAAAATAATTGCAAAATAAATATTGATGAGTAAGTAAATATTTGTCGAAAAACATTTTTTTAAAATTCACTTTATGGTTTTTTCTTTTCTTGGAACCTCGTATATGTGTATATTCGTTGAGTAATGGCCCAAGCCGAGCCCCCCACTCGAATCGACGTTTCGGAAAGTTACTCGATTATTATTATTTTATTTAATAAATAAAGCCAAAGCTTATGCGTACGAATGAAGGTGATTATATGAAACTGATATACACGTACATATATATATACATACGTATATATATGTATATATACATAGATGCATAAATGTGTATAAATAATAAGTAAAATAAAATGAAATAAATAACGGAAGAGACGCTCGGAAGTATCGAAGAGTGAACGTGTACGATGGCCATGGCGATTGGATGACGACAGAAAATAGCTTTGGAAATCGAACGTAAATAAAAAAAATGTAAAAAAATAAAAATGTAAAAACAACAGAGTAAAAGATCGAAACAAACGAGGCGTAGATCGAGCGTAAAAACTATTGGAAATAAAGAGAACGAACGACGAAAAAATAGCGACGATAAATGAGAAACTAAACGAAAAATTAACGAATGGAATAAAATGAAATAAAATAATAATTAGAGATTGAAAAAATAAAATGAGAAATAAAAGGCGTCGAAGATAATCGCAACGATACCTCTGGTTGGATACGATAAATAAATATATATATAGAAAGAACGCAAAGGAATGATGAATCGTGATACTATTTGGTGCCTTTCTGGTTTGTTTCTTTTTTTTTACATTAATTTATTCATTTATTCCAATGAACAAACAGCAACGTGAAAAAAAAAAAACATTCGTTTACGACGTAACGCGCGAGTGATAAAAAAAAAGTCGTTCTCTCGACTTGTCAAAGGCAAAATCGATACATCGAAATTCGAACTCTCCGCCCTTCCACCAAGGGTTTTACGTTACTTTTCACCTCGAAACGCCAAAATTCGATCTTTCTTTTTGTTTGTTCGTTTTTTTTCTTTTTTTTTTTTTTTTTGATCCTGTTTGTTATTCACGAAAAAAGTACAGTTTGGCACTGAACACGAGCGGGGGGAAGGTTTTCACTTTTTGTCTCTTTTTTTGTTGGTTTTTTCTCTTTTCGTTTCACTTTTAAATACAATAATTAATAATGTAATATAATTAATAATATAAATGTGGAGACGTACCAAACAGGGTAAAGAGAGCGTCAGGCGTGACCATCTACACAGAGAACAGACAGAGTTGAGTCAGTAGTCAGCGAGTATAATAGGGTTCGATGTAAAAAAAAAAAAAAAAGTACGGAGTCGCGTCCGGAGTCTCGCGATCGTCGACCTCTCCCGCGATTAACGAATTCCAAAAGATACTCGGCCAACGATTCGATCCAAAACGGAAACAATTCCTCCCGTGGAACGACAATTTAGTTTCTTTCTTTCGTTCGACTCAATCGCGATCCAACGATTGTCGGAACGTCCGTCGCGTTTCACTTTTAATTCGAGAGTTCCGGATAATTATGCAGTTTCAGAATGTTTCCGGACAGCTTCGGAAGGTTCGGAATTTTTAAAAAAGTTTCGGCGTTTGTTTCGGCAACGTTCGGAATTTTCTCGAAGCTTTTGGAATTTGTTTTTCGAAGATTTTGGAATTTTCCACGAGCTCCCGGAATTTTCCACGAGCCTTCGGAATACACTCGAAGCTCCCGGAATACGCGGGAAGCTTCCGGAGTATTCTCGAAAGGTCCGCGATGTTCCAAAAACTTGCAGAATTTGTCGGAACGTTCCAAAACCGTTGAAAATTTTCCAGAAGCCTTCGGAACGTTCGAAAAACTCGGAGAATTTTCCAAAAACTCTCGGAACGCGATGGAACAACGTTTATCGAGCGGCGCTCAATCGTAATCGAACGACGCTCGGACGCCACGGGGCGCGCAGCGGTTACAGCCGAAAAAGTCCAAGTTAAAATAAAATGAAAAATAGGCGGAAAGAGAGAAAGAGAGAGGACGAGAGCGCGAAACTTGAGAGCGGCTCAACGATAGTAAGTTAACACACAGTCATGGTACAGTAGTGACGAAGTTGTAGCTGCGAGATTTCGTATCCTCCCTGAGCCGAGGCTTCCGCCCTTTTCGCAAACCCGAACAAACCCGAGTCCGTTCTTCAAATTCGAAGCAACGAGTGTCCGAAAGGCTGACCTCTCGGCTCAAAGACGCCACGATCGTATCGAAGGCGAAGTGATTCGTATAATGTGTGTTTCGAGATGCGAGAATTTCTTTTTCCTTTCTTTTGTTTTTTCATTTTTCATTTTTCATTAACGGGGATCAGGTACGGGGAACGGGGAGAGCGCACGGTTCGACGTTACGGGAGATGGCGCGTACGCGGATCCAGTAACCGGACTTTCCTCGTCGATTCGTTTTCGTCGCGTCGTTCTTTTTTTCTTCAAATATTTCTTTCGACTCGCGAGCGAATCGAAAAAAAATGTTTCTCGTTTTTTTTTTTCGACGAGGAAATTCGTTTACTCGGAACGAGAAATTTGCGGGGTTTGCCTACGTTAGCTCTACGTTTTTTTGTTTTTTAACGATCGATTCGTACCTGTATATATATTTTTATACACACGCAACGGTAAAAACGCATTCGCGATTTCACGCGTGAAAAAATACTTTGTAAAAAATCAAAAACGTAAAAACATTGTAAAGATAAAATGGAATTTTAAATATTTCTCAAATTTTGTCGATCCTGTCGAAACTCGACGGATAACGCGATGAAAAAACGAGCCATTATTAAAAACGAAGAATTTCGATCGCGAACGATTCACCCAACAATGAAAATAAAAAGAAAGCCAAAACGAAACAACCCGAAAGAAGAAAGTGTCCGAATAATTGTAAATAAATGTGATAATCGGCACCGACGATCGACAACCGTGATCATCAATAATTCAATATTGCCCGAGTGCACACCGAATTACCAAAACAAAAAACGTAGCGACAAAATTCACGAAAACAAAAATGGTTTCACGAAGAATCGGTCGTTTCGCTCGAGGATTCTTTCGTTTTGGTTTTTTCGTCGGTGATAAAAAAAAAAGGTACGAAAAAATAGACGGCGGTGAAACCGGGAAGCTGACCTCTTCGTTGAGATTGGTGACGAGGAGGACCGAGGAGATCGGGGAAGTTCCGGGTACCCGGACACCGAGAGCCCCGGCGCCGAGGCTGAATCCACCGATTCCCGCCATACCTCCGCCGGGTGCAACACCGTTGTAAGGTGCCGCCAGTGGCGACGGAAGACCGTGCATCGCGGCGAACGGTGACGCAAGGACGCCCGGCGCCCCTGTAATCGACTCTACTTCAGGAAATTCATTGATTCTTGTTAATAAACATTGACACGGATCTTGACGATCAATTATCAATCGTAACATCGGAACGTGCGAACGGAACGAAAAAATACATCGAAATATTTAACAACGACAATGGACAAAGATTGTACGCGGCTGGTCGTTGCTTATCGATCAATCGAATTTATTTCGTCACGTTTGTTCCTCGAAGCAACAAACGCCGTTTTGTTCGTCGCTTCTTTGTTCGCGTACGAGGGAATAAATAAGTAACGCGGCCAACAACGAATCGATCGGGCCATGATTCTCGGTGTTTCTCGGGAATAAAAAAAAATAGAAGAAGAAGAGGAGGAGCGCGAGGATCGAAGAGCGGGATCGACTCACCGGGCAGTCTGGCGCGTGGCTGAGAGCCGGCGGCGCCTAGCAAAAGCTGAGGCAGCAATTCACCCCCGAGAGCGAGAGAAGCGGCGTCGAGGTTCGCGTCGCCGGTCGGCAACGACGGATTCGTGTAATCCCTCGATTTGTCGTTGTTGTATTTAACGTTTAGACTCTGCATCTTGCTGTAGTCGATTCGGAGGGTGCAGCACGAGTTGTAGATGTTTTGCCCGTCCAATGCCTGCGAAAGTTGCCAATTTTCATAAACCGATGCATTCGAAACGTTCATAAATATAGAAAAAATGGAAAAAAGAACGGCGAGCTCGGGGACCCCCCGGCGACGAAGAATCGGAAAACCCTCCAAGTTTGAAAAATACGTTGGCGTCTTCGTTGAGGAATTTCTCGGGTCTCGCACGCTCCTCGTCCGAGTCAACGATTTCGCTACGCCGGAGAAGGACGATTTCGGCCGACGTTGCCGGCCGATGACGCCGTCGGCTCGTCCCGCGGGTAAGCGTCGGCCGCGCGCGCGCGCCCAACCACCGGCGATACGGTCTTCCGTTATAATTAATAATCCGAGCGACCCGAGCGCGCGGAACCGCCGCCGCCGCCGCCGCCGCCGCCGCCGCCGCCGCCGCCGCCGCAGCCG
>JAPYZI010003398.1:0-17973 GCA_030523105.1 Ophioninae sp. A BG-2022a | reverse complement strand
GGGTATGTATGGAAAAATTTGCAAAAATCGATGGTCCAACTTTGAAATTCTGCCAAAAATCGAAAAATTATCGGAAGGTAATAATTAAAAAAGCTTTTTAAAGGGAAAATCATAACAAAGAGATTGAGCGCAAAGTGGAGTACCAAATCCCAAAGGGAAAAAAGTTATCGATGATTTGGTGAAAAAACGTATTTTGCCCAAAAATCGAAAAAAATTTTTGATTTTTAATATTTTTTTTATAGGTCGTTTACGATGTAATTTGATCCCCTGAATACGAATCTACCATTAATTTCCCCATAAACCCAAAATTTCTATGAAAAAATTGTAAAAAACATCTTAAAACGCGTTTTTCTTTGCTTCGTTCCATGCTTTCGACAAAAATTCTATAATATTCGTAATCAGCATAAAATTTTCGATCATATAGACCCTTTTAAGAGTTTAAAAACGGAAAAAAATTTTTTTTCGTCCTTCCGGGCCGTTTTTCCAGAATCTCAAAAAACACGATATTTCAAAAGGTCGTAGGATGACCTTCCCGTAGGCTATGAGGATTCATTTAAAGGGGTTTGAAAAGGTTTTTGCCTAACTTAAACAATGGCGTTGGATTCGTATCGATATCTCTCATAGTTTCCCCGCAATGTCCAATTGAAAAATCGCAAAAAAAGAGGCAAAGGGGTATGTATGGAAAAATTTGCAAAAATCGATGGTCTAACTTTGAAATTCTGCCAAAAATCGAAAAATCATCGGATATTAATGATTAAAAAAGCACTTTGAAGAGAAAATCATAACGAAGAGATTGAGCACAAAATGGAGTACCAAATCCCAAAGGAAAAAAAGTTATCGATGATTTAGTGAAAAAACGTATTTTGCCCAAAAATCCAAAAAAATTTTTGATTTTTAATATTTTTTTTATTGGTACATTTCGATGTAATTTTGTCCCCTGAACACGAATATACCATTCATTTCCCCAAAACCCCAAAATTTTTATGAAAAAATCTCAAAAAACTTCTAAAAACACGATTTTTGTTGCTGTGTGCAGTGTTTGCGACAGAAATTCGATGATATTCGTAATCAGCTGAAAATATTCGATTGGATAGGCCCTCAAAACAATTTCAGAATGGAAAAAAAAAAAAAACGTCAGACCCTCTTACCTAGGCGTATCGAAGCCTCCTTTGTCCGAAAGCAAATTCATTACCCGTTGTTTTTTTTTCTACAGTAGTTTTGAGGGTCTACCTAATCGAAGCCGAACGGAGCCAGTAGCGAAACGGAGCATAACCCAACAGCGCAAAAAGTAAACACAGGCCAACACATTCAAGCGTTCACACCGATTACAGGCGCAGAGGTCTTCCTACCTCACACGGTCGAGCGGTAGTGTCCGCATGGTGGGGGTAAAACTCCGGCAGGCAATAGCACACGTGCGTATCGTTCACCGATGCAAACCCGCTGAACGGGCGCACTTGATTGGCTGCCTTTAAAAATTAATAACAATTCAGGGATTGATCTGGGAACCATACATGCTTATATCAATCTTCTTGGAATTGCACCCCCAACCCCCCATTTCACGGATGACATTCTTACGTGAGACACCCTGTATATGTAAATAACAATTGTAAATTGTTGTTTAAAAACAATTATAAATATTGCTTAATAACAAATTGTAAATTGTGTTTCCAATAACACAACAATGACAAGGAGAAAAAAATGTACATTGTGTGTACGATTAAAAATTGTTAATTGTAAATTGTGTTTAAGGTAAATATTCGAAAGTGTAACTCTTGTCAGAATCGAGCCGATTTTTTGTCTTTGTTTGGGATTGTTTGGATCAGTTTGCTTGGATTTCTTTGTTTGGTTTTGCTTTTTTTTTTGGTTCGTTCGTTTGGGTTTCCCGATGTTCGGCGAGAGTTTGCTCTTTATTAATGAATATTTACCATGTTTAATAACAAATTATTCTTTAATAACAATTGCACATTAAACTATACAGACGTCTGGTTTGGGTACAATAATAATTATTGTTTTTTTTTTTTTTAATAAATACCGTTGTTGATTATTTTTCAAATATACTTATAGTATATATATGTATGGCTTGTGTACAAAAGTCACGCGTCCTCGACAACGTGTCTTGGAAGTCGCTGCGGGACCTCCAGAGAGAACAGCACGGAATTGAACGAGTTGCATAGGTAAAACGAGCGTCGGAGAGGACAGGCTCTGAGAGACGCGGGATCGCGCACCTAAACCTTGACCTTTCGAAATATCTAACTCCCCGGTAAATGCCCCGATACATACTACTTACTTCGGTAATGGTATTATTATCGCGGTAGGACGCAGCGCGATTAAGAGTCGCCGGAGGCAGAGATCCTGAAGATTTTCTCGTCTTTTTTGATTTTTTATTTCTTTTTAAATTTATTTATGATTAAGTGTTTAACCGTCGGCGAGCCGTAAGGAGATTGAGATACCAGAGGTGCTAGTTGATGAAATTTCCTTTGTATATCGGGAACTTGGGGCGAAGATAAAGAAGAGGGTAGAAAGAAAGAGCGAGGACGGATTAAATTGGTTTACGTGAAAAACGTAATTATAAATAAACGAGGTGAAAACGTAAAATTTATATTTATCATTCGTATTTTGGCATAGAGACCGGTTTGATAAAATTAAACAAATTTAGTTAGACACAATAAAATAACGAATTAGATTAGATTGAATGTATTATTTATACGTTAGGACAGAGAAGTCCTTTGGCATGAAAGGGCTGTGAAAAAAAGAGCGGAGGGAAAGGAAAAAAAATATATAATGAGAAAAAAAAATTAATAAAATTGAACATACTCAACGAAAAAAAGGAAATGAACGAATTGTAGAAAATAAATTTGGTAAAAAGCAGCAGCATTGCTCGATTAAAAAAAAAGTTTAATTTGTATTTAATATCCTTATTCATGGATTCAGTATTTTTTTGAAAAATTGACTAATGAAAGTGACTTTATTGTAAGCGCTTTTTATTGCTAAGGTAAGCGATATATTATATTTATTATAACGCTTTATTTATTATAAGACTATATTATCAAGCGTTTCGCTTAATTATAAAGTGAGAAATCGATCGAAAATATAATTTTAAAAAACCCAAACGAAAAAAAGAAGGATACAATATAAAATTGAGGAAAAAAGAAAATATGGCTAAAGATAAAAAATAATTGGTACAATGTAATCTATTGTAAAATTAAAAAAAAAACAAGATTGGTGGCAGATGTCGAGAGAGAGGGTGAGAAGGGGGGTTAGGTGAACCACGGGGGCGCAACGCCCACTCATCATCCTTCGTATCATCATCCGTTATGCTTGCTAAGTACCGAGACACGCGACTACCTCAATACTGCAGAACGCACACGAGGACCTCTCACTTTCTTAGATTTTCTTTCGTTTTTCTTTTTTTTTTGTTTAAAGTGTTTGACACGTTGTTGGCCTCGCAGAAATGGAATACGCGTTTTACATGTGTGATCATAGAAAAGCGCGGACAGAATTTCCTGGGGGAGCACGTGGGCTGGGAACGCAAATTTTCGCAATTATCCGCGTATTCCTCATCGATCGAACCTCATTACGTTGTCAAGACGCGCGTTGAGCGAACGTCATGTAACTCGGACTTCGAGTTGGCTTTTTTCTTGAAGTCACTGAATTTACTATTCGATGTAGAAAACATTAATGTTTTTTCATTTTATTTACATTTAAAAAACATTAATGTTTATTTAATGTGGAAAATATTTTTATACACATGATTAAGTTCACTCATTTCCAGCTGAGGTAAAAAAAATCATTCTAGATTCGGAAATTCGTTGAAGAAATCCATAAAAGAATCAATCAATAAAAGAAAAATTAAGAAACAATATGGGCTAAAAAAAAACACCTTCACAATTTTTTTCAACCAATTTTGCAATAAAATGGCAATGCTGGAGCTGGATTAAACGAACGATGTCTGGACAATAGCCTTCTGCAGATGGCAAGACTTTTTCTTCCTATTTATTTACCAGCAACGTAAATATTAATTAGACTGCTTGTTCCTTAAATGCTATTATCGTTCCTTAAATTTCCAAGCGTTTTGACAGTTTTTTAATATCCATTCGGTTATATATTTATACCTCATTGTCAAAGTAAACAAAAATTAAAATAAAAAATGAAAATAAATTTAATATAAAAACAAGTAAATTTTTTATTATGATCGTAAAAACTCTACTGGCGATTCCGGCTATAATTATTTTCCAGCCATGTGGTGACCCGGGTCCCTGGACCTACGAAAGTGCTAAAGACGCAATTACCATTTTTGGTCCTTGAAAGCGATGTCAAAGAGCGAAGTCATTATCGATAAAAGGCAATCCAGTCGATCTTCGAATTCTTACTCAATTAGATTAAAAGTAGGACGATAGGGCTTCAATTAAAAAATTACACGAACATGGACGGGTCCACGTTGGGAGGGGCAAAAAAGATCGATTGAAAAGATTTTAATTGACGGGTTGCGTCATCAGATTGGAGCGTTGCGTCGTTGTGCTCATGGAAATTCCGATCCTCGACGGGGCTTCATCATTCCCGTGGAATATTGAAAATGCTTCCGCGAAAGCTCGTTGCCTCGTCGAGTTCGGAAATCTTCGGTTGGTACGTCGGAAAAAAAAATGAACAAAAGTACTTCTTTCTTTTTCACAATTAAACAAAAATTTCTTATAAACCACTCGCAGAGAAAAAAAATATCGCGTTCAATTGCTGGAGTTTGAATTTTTGAAAAATTGCAAATAGTCGTTCAAAAAGGTAAACGAATGTTTGAATTATTTTACTCTTCATTGATAATCAATTTTTTTCGCACATTTTTTAATCTTTGAAAGTAAAAATAATTATCTGGTTTTACAAAAGTTGTATTTCTTCTTTTTCCTAGTTGCACTTTGTATTATCACGGTTGAGTTTGAAACAATCGAATTTTCGAGGCCTCTCATTAAAAAGGGCCTTTGCATGTCAATTTATGTTTATTCCCATTTTTATTTTGTTTTTACCTTCACATATTAATAATAAATATTTTTATTTAATTTTACCTTTACATAACAATAATAAATCATCCATATTTGTTTATTTATTTCAATTTATAATTACACTAAAAAATATATATTTTTTTATCTTTTCTTTCAAACAGTCTTTATCGTGATATAGGAAAAATAATAAAAATCCTACTACATCGATTGCAGGAGAAAAAAAAGTATTTCGAGACAGACGCCACATTTCCGTTGCATTAGTGTAGATATGGGAAAATGACCGCGAAGAGGGTGAGAATTACTCAGTGTAATGGAGCTCTGACGCATAATGAAATTGCCACACGAGGAGTATAAACCAAGAAGGATCGAGACAGCTGCGGATGGAACGAACGTGTAGCCTCTTCCTCAACGGGTTGGGGGAATGCATCTCGCGCTCGGTGATCGCCCACAATCGCTTTCAGCCCTCGATTATTATATTACAATGACGAGATGTCTCTTCCTGTCTCTCTCTCTCTCTCTCTCTCTCTCTCTCTCTCGTTCTCGTTTTAGAATTTGGAATTTGGGCATTTTGGTAACTAGCTACTAGCTCTTACACAATTCTATTCTACGTTATTATTATGGTTTCAGTTGTTCTGGTTAATTCTATCCTCATTTTTCTTTGATTAATTTAAGTTCTGTTTAAGTTTAAGTTTAATATTACTATTATTTTGTTATGTTATTATTATTATTATTATTATTATTATTTTATGATATTGCTTTGAGTTGATAGTTAAGTTCTAGTTTATTTTACTTTACGTTTAAGTTAAGGTTTGGTTTATTGTATTATTTGGTTTGTTCATTTATTTTGTTCTGTTATAAGTTTCATTGCATTATTGCATTTATGCTGATTTTCCTTTTGCCGGAAGTTCGCTGGGGAAGTGATGTCAATCAATTAATCGATCTCTCTATCTTTCTCTCTCCAGCTTCGCTTACCTCATTCTTTCTCCTCCACGAGAATAACTGACTGACGAGAGATAAGTAACTGACTTCGGAATGGTGAATCTCGAGAGCAGAGATTGCGGATACCGGACCGAACTGGAATAAGCACAGGAACTCTAAAGATAACTTCCACTTTTCGTAAATAGGTAAACCAAAGATTGTTGTTTTGTTACCATTTTCGGAGAATTTTGAAATTCAACATCATTAATGTTGTAATTCTTTCACAGATTTTTAAAAAGATATTGTATCCTTAGTAATTTTGTAATTTTATTTCATTTGTTTCCGAAATTAAGATTTGAAGGATTTTGTAGAATTTTGATGTATTTACCTTTAGTTAATTTTTATCAAATAATAGTCCGGTAAATATTCAACGAAACGAAATCAAAAGTTAATTATTGGTAAATGAAAAATTAGAATATTTAGTACATTTTTACTTTGGAAAAATTTGAAAAATTCAGCTGATTTTTGCTAATTAAAAATTCAGAAAACCCAAACAAATTCTAGACATGTAGAAAACTCTTAAAAAAATACAGATGTTCCCAGAAAACCATAAATTTACATGCGTACGATATTATCGAAATATGCTTTTGCAACGTTTCATTTTTTCGAAAAATTTTGAGTGCGAGATAAAAAAAAAGATATAATTATCAAACCATTCGATAGAAAATCATAAATTTTGGGAGTTATACGAAATTCAGGGGTGACTTGAAGTAATCAATTCGAGGGGGATGTTCGGGAACGAATGGCCTGGTATATTGGAGAAACAAAAATCACTGGGGATTTTTCAAAAGCCGAAAAAAATCGAAGCCATTGCGAATTCTCGTTGCGACATAGCCAACGGTCATTCCGGCGGTCTCTTTCGCATGAGCTCGCGCTCTGCGAAGGTTATACGTAATGCAAACCCGACGCCGATCGATCCGTTGAACCGGTGACGATTACTACGTTCCAAAAGTCCTTCATCTCTCTGTCCCTTCGGTAGGGTTCGAAGCTTCGTCTCGTCGATCAAACGTCAATGCTCGTCCTCGATTTTCGCACTACATTGACGTATCCCGTTCCTCCGGATCCCCCCCCCCCCAACCCCTGCCAAAATCAAACGCGTGTATGAACTATAGATGGATTGAACTTTTTCGAGGCGTGTTCTATTTCGAGCTCGCTAGGCGATGAAACGTCTGGAAAAAAATCGCCTTTTCCCTTCTTTTTTTTTCTGGCAATCGTAACGATCAAATTTGTCGACAGAAACCACAAATCCTGTGAGAAGCTACCGAGTAGACTTTTTTTTAAATTGGAATCGTTTTTGTCCTGTCTTTTCCAACTGGATGTGGAAAATTTCGTATTGATTCATTTACTTTTAGTCCAATTTATTTTCAATTAGATTCCGGAGAATTGGATCACTCTACATTTAGATACTTGTTGTTTAATTAATTTTCTGCTATTTATTCGGAATTAAGTTGCTGCTCTAAATTTTTTAAATTGAAATGTTTTTCGTTTATTGTGGTTAAATAATTCAGGAAAAATAATGAAGTTGATTGATTATATGATAATTCATTACTTGAATAATAATAATAATCAAATAATTATTAATTACATAAAAATCATGGAAGATAACGAAATAAATAAATAAATACCGATTCAATTTTTTTTCCATACGATTAAAAAATTGTAATTACCATTTTAGATTCGTGCCGTCGCTTCGTTTTCCCAATTTCCAACTCGACGACAAACACAATAGAAAGAAAAAAGTTTCAAGTTTCGATGTCATTAATTTGCACGATGAAAACTTTTCAAGAAATTTCGCAATAATTCTCCCCTTAATCATGAAGTAGTGAAATACTTCTTCCTGGTTCCGATCTTCCTTTAATTTTGCAAAAATGTGTGATTGCGAAACGCTCAAAAATTACCGGTCGCTTCAAATTTGCGACAACTATTACCGTTATTATAACAGTGCTTGGAGATCGTGTCGAAAGAGCCCGAAAACTTTTCATAACGCGTACCCCTATCCCGTTTCCAGCGTCGCTTTATACGAAGTTTACTAGCTCGCCGCGAAAACTCGTGAGACGAGGTGAGGTAGGGGAAAAAGAGAGAGGGAGAGGCGAAATTTCATCTGTGGGATGGTGAACGAGGTAGGTACGTGTGTGGCTGTGGGCGAGATGGAAAATTCAGGGTGAGAGCCGGTCGACCCTTTTGCCACGACCCTCATTCCCTCGTGAAAACGTATTCGAGCTCTTTCGCCTCCATTCGCGTAATTATCTACCCTCACGTGGAACACTTGCTCCAAAGTGTTATAAACCTCTGTGCGTATATACAAGGGCTTATGTGTATTCAACTTCGCACCAGGTTACCGTGTAACGTTACATGGCGCGTGTTCGCTTCGTCGCTAAGATTTTACAAAAATAAAAAAACATCATTTTCCCAAACTTTACAAATTCAAGTACAAATACAAATGCAATTTTTTTAATTACAAGTATCAATTTCTTGTACACATATTTTGTACAAATTTTGTACAAATTTTTTTATTACAAGTACAAATAAACTTTCCAATTACAAGAACGAATTTTTGGTGAACCAAAGTCGAGATTTCATGCAAAATTGTTAGCCAAATTAGTAGCCAAAGTTAAACGTTTTTTTCTGTAGACAAATATTTTTTAACAATGGAATTAGTATTGTTCGAAGGAATTTGCATTGTTTGTAAGTAGCCATGGTGTTGATGGTTTTGCCTACGAGAATCACCTGACCTGAACAATAAATACATTTTACTGTTATGTAATGCAAACAAACCCAAACAAACTCACTTGAAGTAAACAGTGAACTGTATTCGATAGTACAGTTTCAGAACTGGGCTAAATCTACATTCGTTCATTGTTCGATTCAGGTGAGCCGCGTTGCTAAAACTACCAATACCATGGCCATCTACCAACGACTCAAATTTCTTCGAACAATAACAGCTTGTTAACCTACTTTTGTTGATAAAAAAAAGCATAATTTATGATTATGATTACTTTATGATTTCTTTACGATTAATTATAAATATGATTAAATTATATTCACCACATTTATAATTAATTATAATTTGTGATAGTGCGTCTATTTTATAATCGTTATTTATTTATTTTCTAATTGTTTTCCTTGAGGTGCATAATAATAATAATAATAGTAACAATAGTACTATTCGATCATTAGTTTTGTCACAACCATTATTTATTAGTAACTAGGAAGTAACGAAACTAGGAAGTAACTAAATCAGTTTTGATCATTGTTATAAAACTATTACTCATAATAAATACATACACATATATAGATTATTTATTTATTTTATAACTTGCAAAAAATCGCAAATGAAGGTTCAATTTTCGACATAGAAAACTTTATTAATTTTTCAACAACAAATGCATACACGTAGATAAATAAAATATTCCGCCGTGGGATAAACATTTTATAAACTCTGTCGAATACAAATTTGAAATGCCTGTGTTGGCAGAAGCTGTCGATCGTTGGGTTTAAAAAGGGAAAATAAACTGCAGAGCATCCTGTCGAAGAAATAATTATTGATCCATGATAAATTGTCCTATCATTGAGCAAAACCATCTATTCACTGCGCAGGAGGCGATGTTTCACCTCGTACGAGAAACGTCAATCTTGAATCGATTGCGTTTAACGTGCACAGTCTCATTCAGCAATCATACTCGACGAGGCGGATTGGGAAGAGATTCGATTGAGTGGAAGGCAAAGTTTTGCAGATTCTGCGTTTTTTTTTATCAACGAAATATGCTAAAAACACACTTGTAAATTTGTGTGTTTTTAATTTTTAAAAATAAAATATAACATTTTTTTTTTTAATTGCCAATGTTATTATTGTTGAATACTTATTGTTAATCATCGAACTTATTAAAAATTAATATCTGCAATTCAATAATCAAAAGAATTATTAAATAATAATTCAATAGATTAATTATTGAATCACGTCGAAACTTGTTGAATAAATAATAACTTGCAATTAATAAATTGTGAATTATTGTTTATCCCGATTCAGAAGTTTTGTATGTTCTTTTTAAATCTTAAATAACTTCGTCTATTGTTTTTATAACGAAAACAATTTTTTTTCAAACGAAAATAATTGATTACCGAAATTCGACGAACTTTTTCAATATTTCCAAAATTGGTTTGACCTAGCAGACAATCAAAGTTTTCATCGGACAAAAACTTTTCTAATCGTTGTGCAGGCTGGGCCTGCACAAGTACGAAGATCATTCGAAAAGGGGGACAGAGAGTGAGGGCGAGATGGAATCTCCATTCAACAAGGCTACAATAGCAGAGTGTAGATTTAGGGTAGATTCAAGTATGTCAGTTGGAATACATCATAATATGCAATAACAGTGTAGGAGGCTATAACAAGTGCGATAATGTAACCTAGAGAGCTCACTCAAGATCCATCATACATACGTACGATGATGATCATGATGATGACCCAAGTACTTGTGTATAGAGATGCGTCGATCAATCAGGATCCTTAGGAACAATGATAGCATGTGAATTCGACCTCTCTCCAGCTCTCCCGAGCGAATCCTCAAATTTCTCAGATAAGTAATCATCCATATAGTTATACAGGCATTTATGGGCTGAGGATGGTTGCGGTGCGAGCATATTTCGAAGGTCTGTAACAATGGGGATAGAGAATGATCGGAGAGTCGAGATTTCGTACGAACGATAGATTTATCATGTTGGCGAGTCTCTCGGTCGTTTATCCATTGTATACGCTTATTCACGCATTCGTTTAACGAAGTTGGCATACCACTTCGAGTTACGTGTCGGTGTACGAGGATGAACGAGTTGGTATCAATATGGACCATTCCCGTTCGTACGGAAAATCCAACCAAGTTTCCATTCCGGTGGACATCGCTAGTACGGACATTTTTCCAATAATTGTCGCGTGTTGTTCGCTTCGCTTCGATACATCCTTCAGCAATGATGGAAATTATGTAAAAACCATTTCCCAATCTATTTTTATTGACTACGAATGGAATTTCCGTTTTTATTTGATCGAAGATGTGCCGCGTGTTTTACAGTACAATTGAGGTGAACTATTAGGCAACTTAAACGAGTCGAACCGTGAGTCAACTGTTGGTTGGGTTTAGGGATGTATCATCAATAGTATTGGACATCCGGTTGGCACGACTACGTTGGTAAGGCAATTTGACTGACGCGGGAACGTCTGAAAGGTAAATCAGATGCTTGAATGAGCAGATCAGCTTTCGAGTGATGGCTGTTTGACATGACACTGTCTAAAAGATAATCTGTTTAGGCAAAACTAGTTTTCATCTGTTTGGGATGTCATTGAATCCTTGGTTGCAGTGAAACCTCAGCTTGCGTTGCAAAACGAACATGGTTGGCCAAACCTAATTCGGATCTATTTGGGTTGTTTCTGAGGCTTTATTGGAGTGAAAACTAAAACTTTTGGTATGCCTGCATGTTTAACTCAAACTCCTTGCGTATTTAAATAAACCGCCTTCAAGTAATTGCTTCTGCAAATCAATCCGACTCGCGTAATCGTTTCTGAACGTAAATATAACCGGTCGAAAGTAGTTTGGATCTTCGGGTCATTTGATGAAGTGGAAATTCAGTCTGGTCTGCATGATTGTAGCTGAAAGTGAACTTGCCTAAGAAAACCTAGTTTATTTTTGCTTGGGTCAACTTGACGCGTCTTTGGGCGCGCCGTTCCATCCTATGGATATGCTTCTTGCCTGTGCACGTTGATCATGCACTTGCTTAGATTTGCTCAGCCTCAGATCCCCTCAGTCCTGATAGAAACGAATTTACGTAATCTGGATTACGTTGCGGTGTTACGTAAACCGTCCCAATAAGGCAAACAAATAACAGTTGACCCGGTAGAAGAGCAATCGAATCAGATTTAAGCCACATCCGCATGGGTTTGCACGAAAGTCTTTCAACTCGAATTATCAGGCTGGAAAAAATAAAGAACGACCGGACCAATGAGAATCAGCCGGTGGAGCGAATCCGGTCGCTAAAATGTCAAAAGGTATCCGGAAACGACATCCAATCCATTTAAATGCTACTAATTGCGTTGGGCACATCCGTGCGCGCTAATTGCACGGGCAAAGTGTTGACGCGGCGGTGGAGCTCAAAGCTTTGTCCGTGGAGCACACGCTAGGAGACAACGGTCGACGAACTTCGCTGCAATTGTCGCAGTTGGTGTATCCTCACGATTTTTCCCTAGAGCAATATCAATAGAGTTAATTAAATTTCCGTAGTTTCTCGACTTCCCTGTCGACATTCTAGCTTTGTCACGTGACCACCCACAAATTCGTGGACTAATCGCTACGAAACTCTCCCGTTCAAATGAGGACCTTCAGGGCTAACAGCTTCAAGGGGAAAGGCAATCCTTTCAGCTTCTAATTGTACCTTCGGGTGTCGAGAAAAAAACGCGTTTGGGTTAAGGCGGTCAATCAACGCGTGTCTTTTGAAATGTCGAAAGATCTCTTCTTTTGTTTATTTTTCATTCGATAGTACAACACGTCAAAAACATTTTCCCAAAGTTGCATCAACCAACGATTCCATCTTGATGAAAGAGATTTTTTATCATCGGAATAATATTTTTCAACACTTGAGAAGTGTCGCGTCAAATGTTGTTGTTTCGTATACTTAATAGTTCTTTTGACTTTCAAGCAACAATAATCGAATATCTAATATGTGATTTTAAAAATCCATGTAACCCCTTAATACAGATATTTGAAGCTCCGTTATCCTGAAACTCTCAAATACACATTCGTTACATTCCTCCCATCATCCTGATCAAATTCGATTGGACTCCTTCAACTGTTTCACTTCAAAAAAAGTAAATACATCTAAATTCCCTAGGTGTATCCTGATCATTGTCCAGTTGACGCCAACAGCTCTTTCGATGAAGCCCAAAATCTCCCGCTGGAAAATAAAGGAAAATCGGAGTGTGGATTCAGTGGAAAAGTTTTTCCAGTGTCTTGTTACAGCACGTGTCAAGATTTCCTTAAAAATTCGGTTACCGGGAAAAAAGTTGTTGGACTTGGGAGAAGATAACCTATAAGGGAGTGGGTCTTTTCTTGACCCGGGAAAACCTCGTTACCTCGGTACTTGTACGAGATCGGTATGACAATACAGGCGTTTCTCGAGCGAAAATCCGGCAACTTGGTGCGATACAAAGACCTTCACGACCTGTATCCGTCATGCTTCTTGAATTAGCCCCTCTCCGCCCCGCGCTCTCGGTTCTTCTGTCAGCCGAGTGTGGCAAGTTCGAAGACTCTTGGCGGTGTGTACGCCAACGGTAGAAGGCAGGCGGCAAGCAAGGAGGAGGCAAAGTGGAGGAGACAGTTACGTACAGGAGTGAGAGGTGTATCATGAGGATTTGCTGAAGACATAAGGCGAGCGAAGAGAGGAAGATCGCAACACTCGCAACATTATGTAGAAACAAACGTACACAGGAGTCCGTTAACGTTCACCCATCTGTGTGAGTGTGCGTGTGTGGGAGCGTGTGAAAAATATTTTTCAGTACGTTGTACCTGTGCAGTGTAGGTTCTCAGGACAGCTGATTAATGTGTGGACATTTCTCGATTTTTTCTCTCGAATTGATGATTGGGCGGTCCTCTGGCAGGTTTTTCGTACTCATGTGCTATCAGTTATCAAAACGATGTTTCCGAGATATTGGGGTTCTTGATACGAATCCAAATGACATTTTGAATAATTTGTATCCGTTTAATGTGAACTTTCAGCATACTGGACCGTTTTGGAAACTTATATGAAACCTATTCTTCGCATCGTTGAGATTAGGAAGATTCTTGACAGGTTGTTTCTATCGATATACCATCAGTTGTCGTAAAGATGTTTTTCTAGATATTAAGTTTGATGATACCATTCTAAACATATCTTATTTATCGATTAATGAGTCTTTTGACTTTTGGTCTATGAAACACGAACAGCATACCTAGTTATTTCGAGGACATTCCTCAGCTTTGTTTTCCCTCATCGACGAAATTTCAGGATCATCGTTAAAATTGATCAATATTTGTCCAGAGGAGATATCAAAAACGTTGGGCCTCTGTTCGCGAATGCCAGTCGACCCTTTTACCCGTTGATCTTCGTGGAGTCCTTGACACGATATTCGTGCAATTGTAACGAAGATTGATTTAGATTTTGGAAAGGTGATTTAGATGGAGGCTTGCACAATGATGATCGGTGGGAAGCACGAACCTCCGATGTCTTCGAAATCACCTTTCCCTGAACATTTATTGAGAAGCCTAGCAAAGGGAGGCCCCTCTTCCTACGAGGTTTCTCCCATGCTCTCAAAGTTACACACACCTACGGACAAAAGAGTAGTGGATTGTTCACCTCCGAGCGGTTGGAGTTCTCTGATCCACCACCATCGCCACCACCACCACCACCACCACTACCACCACGCGTATCCTTGCTTCTTCTCTTCGAATTCTCGACTCTCGTCGAGGCGATGCAACCGTCGAGGGAGATGATCACCTCTTATTAGAGGGCCCAGGCTATATAAACAAGGAGTTGCCGTTACAACGGCCAGTTGCTTAAATCTTTTATCGAGGGAGCACAGTGTCGTTAATCGGAAGTCGATAAAAAAAAAAAACAAACAAACAAAATCCAAAGAGAATTTAATTAAAATAAAGCTTAAAAAAAGAAAGAAAGAAAAAAACAAACGTGGTTAATACATTGTGTTTTCGTATCGGACGAGGCAGCCGAGTCTTTGATAACGACTCTGGTTGAGACTACCGCAGCAGCGCTGTCGAAATTCGTGCGGGACTTTGCGCCTCGAAAAAGTTCTTTCTTTGTTCTCATCTCGTCAATCCTCGAATCAATCGGGAGACGTCTTGCTGTTTCCTTTCTTTATATATATATATATATCTATATATATTTATATTTATTTATATACATATATATATATATTTTTTTTTTTTCCTCGTCGAAAATCGATGACTGAGACAACGAGGAACATGTTTCGAATTGAGGTACGTCGTTGCGTTGGTTGGTCAGCCGCAAATGTGGCCTTCCGCAATGCTAACCGCCGCTTTTCGATTTCTCCCTATCCTCTTCGACGCAGACCGTTCTGTGTGGAATCGCCTCTGCGTATGTTATTTCGTATACCCGACTATTGGGATTTTGTTAATTAATGGACAAAAAAAGGGTGCTTGTGAACGAGCAGGGATGAAATATTTAACGAATGAAATCGGTTGATATTGGAAAAATTGAATCAAATCGGCAATAAAAATTTGCGGATATCGGCATCAAAAATCGATCGAAATCGGTAATAATATTCAATTTAAATCACCAACAAAAATCGGTAAAAACAGGTAAAATAATCGGTCACAATCGGGAACAAAAATCGGCTGAAATCGGTACCGAATGCTGATCGAAATTGGTAATGAAAATCGGTTAAAACAGGCATAAAAATCGGTTAAAATCGGCCTAGTAAATTAATTAAATTTTCTTGCTATAATTTCCCGTCGTATTATTCATTTCCTTACAATTGTTTTATTACAAGAACAAATAAAAAAAATTAACCCGTTCGAAAACGCGAACGATTTTCTGCACGATCGTTCCCAATGTCACGCCCAACCGACATTATTTTATTCGCATCGTGCTCCCTTTTTATAATCCTCAACGACTAATTCAACCCGGAAAAAGAGCGACAAGGTAGACGTGGCATCGCTGAAAGATGTATACATTTGCCAACATATGGAAATTCGCCATCAGAAATACGGTTTGCGTGTACACAGAGAAAAGTCTCATACAGAGCGGTTCATACCGAAGAGTGTGCGGTGACCAGAGACAGATGAGAGCAGGGATATGTGAAATGGAAACGAGCGAATGTCAACGTTTCAACGGATATTCGCTGTCATACCTATCAATATATATATATGAGTATATACAGGGTGGCCCGAAGTATGACGTACAAAAGAAAACCGAAATGCCTCGTATGGCATTCACATCCATTCGCAATCATCCTCATCTGCTTCCCGCGACCTTTTTTATTCACAAAAAAGATTTTTTTTTCATTTATCTCTTTTCCGCAGTTCGCGATTTCTTTTTATATCGTTCTGTCGTTAGGGAGTGCAGTGTTGATCGGTAAATAATTACTAAATTAATTTTACAAATTAATTTAGTAATTATAAGCATATAAATTTTTCATAACCGGTCCCATATGGAAACGAAATAAATCGCCGCAAATTTGGATAATAATTTTCAAGTTAACTAACATGTCAGTCAATTTATAAATAAGCGAAAGATTTATTTTAACAACGAATAACTCATCAATCATTGAAAACCTCAATTTACATTAAGTTTTCGGTTAATTATTAACGTCAATAAAAATATACGAAGGTATTAATTAAATTAAAGAAAATTAAACAATTATTTTCGTCAAGTATGTGCCAGTATTGTCGAATTTGAGTTCAATTATTATAGAAATTGATGAATTAACATATCAAAGTGTTAATTTATTATTAAATGGTAACCTGTAAGCCTAAATCTATTCGACATTATCTAGGCTTGTAAATTTACTATTCCTCCATTTTTTATTAATTTTTTTCCCGGCTTTCAATCCGTTAATCTAAAAACAGTTTTTTTTTTATTTCCATTTGTTAAAAGATTTTTTTTTATCGTTCTACATCCGCACCGGAAACGCGTATTTGGGTGTGGATTTAAAAAAAAACTGATAGTGATGGAAACGTCAAAGAACTTTTCCCGTTAAATTGTATCTTCGATGTTCCTTTTTCCACCCTCGATCCATCTTCGTTCATGCGTTAAATCGAATCCATCCAGGAGTGTGGCACGAGTGGAGTAAAAGGAGACAAAACATTTGGAAGCCTTTGATATTCCGGGGCTATTGTCGTGTCTGTGATTATTCTTTCGACGACGTTGCATTTCCACTTTACTTCACGATCTCCCTCGAGCTTGTATGCCAACCGTGCGTGGCTGGGAAAATTGGCTCGTGCGTGTGGCCGACAAGGAATCGTATCGTCTGGTATCAAAAATCGTACGACAACATCGCGTAAATGCCCTTTTCCGTGCAGATATAAAACCAATTGTTTCTTCGTCTGAAGTGTAAGTTTTATTACAATTTTTCATAAAATAACATTTTTATAAATTTCGATAAAAACGAGAATTTATAATAGAATTTGAAAATAGCATGTTTACTTTGTTTAATATTATTTGAAATAGAATTTTTAAACTAAATTTTAAGTGGTAATATTCACTAGAATTTCACATTGACCATTTGAAATGCAATTTCCATATTTCAAACGTTTTAACAGTTTTAATTATAATCGAATTATAAATAGATTTATAATTCAACATTGTTGATAAAATATTTAAGACTTCAAAATTACTATTCCAAATTTTGCAAATTTCATGCAGATGACCATTCCCTCGGTGATTTTCTCTAGGCCCTTCGATGAAACCAAAAAAATCTCTGCAGCCTATTTTTGCAAATTTTATACGTCAATAAAATTATTCCGAGGATCGTTTGGAACCACGTGCAATTGTCACCTCGATTGTCTCGACTGTAAAACAAATAAAAAAATATAAAATAATATACTATTTCGTAACAAGTGGACGTGGGACCAAAAGTTCTTTTGTTCGTTCCGTAATTGGCTCGAAGGACTAATAATATTGAAATATTCATTGAACAATACCGTGAGAAGAGTATTGCGATAGTGCAAAAAAAAAAAAAAGATTTTCGTGATTAAGAGTACACGAGCTGCACCTGTATTTCTTTCCTTGTGCTTTGTGAGGACTCTTAGGAAGGGCAGGTGTGCCAGTGGGGGATGAAAGCGGCGTTAACAATACCATTTTATACATATATACGTTTATATTCATATGTATATATATATCGTCTTGTAATACGCGTGAGAGTGATCGCTAGTCGAGACCGATAGGTCACATTTAACTACTGACTGCAATTCGCGATGCAATACAACGCAATCCAATGCACCGTATTTATATATAT
>JAPYZI010003397.1:0-25153 GCA_030523105.1 Ophioninae sp. A BG-2022a | reverse complement strand
GCAAAAATCGATGGTCCAACTTTGAAATTCTGCCAAAAATCGAAAAATCATCGGACATTAATGATTAAAAAAGCAATTTGAAGAGAAAATCATAACGAAAAAATTGAGCACAAAGTGGAGTCCCAAACCCTAAAGGAAAAAAAGTTACCGATGATTTAGTGAAAAAACTTATTTTGCCCAAAAATCGAAATTTTTTTTTGATTTTTAATATTTTTTTAAATAGTCTATTTCGATATAATTTGATCCCCTGAACACGAATCAACCATTTATTTCCCCCAAAACCCAAAATTTCACTGAAAAATTCGGAAAAAACATCTAAAACATGATTTTCGTTGTTTCCTGTCGCGTTTTCGACGAAAATTCAAGGATATTCGTAATCAGCATAAAATTTTCGATTAAACAGACCCTCTTAATACTTTTAAAACAGACAAAAAATGTTCGGCTACCCCGGCCACTTTTCCGGAATCTCAAAAATCACGTAATTTCAAAAGGTCATAGGTTGAGCTTCTTATATGCTATATAGATTCTTATATGCTTCCTTAAATACTAATTAAGGAACGATGGAACAAGGAACGAACGTTTGTTATTTAATTGAATAGTAAATAATGGTAAATATTAAAATAAACTATAGTGAGCAGTGAATAAATAAACAATAAAAAATGAACTTTTCTAGTTCAATAAAATAACAGCTCGAGTAATTAGTTAGTAATTATTATCCCTACTCGATAAAACGAACATTTATCATTATTATTGAATAAAATTGATATCGAACGAAATTCCGTCACATCCGTTTGTTAATCGTTTCTGAAGAGTTTATTTATTTTTGGTTTCATGGTTTTTCGAACGACGAAGAAGAGAGACCGGACGGGAGCGGCAGCGAGTGCAATTCGGTCGTGCCGAAGAAGCGCCGGAGGAGAAACGCGAGCAAGGATCGAGACGCGACAACGATCGGCTCTGAGGATCATTGGACGTCGCCGCGTTCCTCGAGGTCTTCGGAATCGTCGTCCAGGTCGAGCTCGTTGCTCCAATTCGAGTCTCTCGAACGGACGTGCGCGACCGTTTCACCCTCGGGCTACAGTTACGATTCCCTCGAGTACTCGAACCGTTCCAATTCACATTTCGAGAATACCTCGCCCGATAGCCTCGACGAGGAACCCGACGACGACGAGGAAGAAATCGACTCGCGAAGAAGAAACTCTCGGCTGAACGGGCATTTTTCATTGGAGACGAGAAACGGCTTTGGAAATTTGAGACCATACAGGAGTTTCGAGAGCCTCGATACTTGCCACAAAAACGAGACTCTCGCGTCTAACGATCTCACCAACGGATTTTCAGCTTCGTTCTTCTCGAAAACTAGCCACGATCTGAGCCTTCGTGGAATTAAAGACGATCGTGGGTGAGTACGATCGAAAAGATCCAATCAGGGATTTACATTTCCTCAAAAATAATGTACCACGTGACACGTGAGCCTGGAATACAAAATTTGGATTGTACTGCGATAAACCATCCAAATTTTTTAATCCCCGTTTCTCAACGAAATACTTGAATCGTAAAATTGAAGCATTAACCTCTGCGTCTGTGAATTCTGAGACGACCGATGCTCCATTTTTCACTGAAAAATTAAACGTTGATGAGAAAAACCGTTTCGATCATTTATGAGGTTACGTCGATTTTCTGCGTGTCCTGAAATGCAGTTTTTCACAAGAGAAACATTTCAGTCGCGATTACGAAACGCTAAATCAGAAGCTGGCCATTTCTATTAAAATCCTTTTTTGTTTATCTCCAACTTATTACTCTGTTCCAACAAATCGTCAACATCTCGAATAATGTGTATTACGTACTACGTCAGATTACGAAGTTCGCGAAAAAAATGCAAAAAGAGAAAAAAATGCTTTTCGTTCGCGAATTTCCAACACGAGCGTCTCTCATAAGACGCAACTCGGATTATCCAAAGTCAAAAAAGTAGTCGCGGAAAGCTGGGCCTACTCGAGGCTTTTTAACCGTACCCGGGAAAACGCGATAAAACCCGACTGCTCGTGAGACATATAGCAATTGATGTAACGCGTCTGACCGTTTATTTATGTCTCAGAGATATCTGGCACGGTAACGAGGACGAAGAGGAGGATTACGATTACGATGAGGACGATCAGGAGGACGAATTCGAGGAAACGATAGTTAATCGTTCATCCGTAACTTACGATCCTTACGAGGATAACGATGGTGTCCGTAGGATAGTCGGTTCTTCGAGTTTCGGTGATACGAATAATTTGTCGTGTTACTCTACATCGCTGGACTTTCGTAACACGATAGATCTCCGTGAGATCGGTCTGGAGACGAAGAGGGACGCGGTGTACGATCTCAAATCGAGCCAAGCGTCGTCTTCGCTCCGTATCGTCGGAGGTCTCGGAAATTCAGCGTCCTCGCGACTGCTACAGTCAACGAGGTTAAATATAGCCGGTATCGAAGAGGTTGGCGAGCCCGGTTCCGGCGTTCGTGTCAAAATGGCGAGCGACGTTACAAGCGACAACGAATCGCTCGATCATCGTCTTCGTCACCATCATCATCATCACCATCATCAACATCATCATCGCCACAATCATAACAACAACAATAATAACAATAACAACAGCAGCACGAGTAATCACAACGAGTCGGTGGAAAATAAAGGAGGGTGGAGGAGCGACTGGTCGGGTTTTAATTTTAGATTAACGAATAAGTCGCTGAGCGCTCCCAGTCTGGCGAGCGAGATCGACGAGTCGACGACGACTAGTAGCTCGAACGCTTTCGCGGGAAGCGGTGGTCCACGGAGGTCGGGCGCTGCGATAGGGACGGTATCTTCGACGAGTCTCTTCGAGAATTATACAAGAGTCGCGAGTATACCGGTCGATCTGAATCTCTGCGGACGTGACGTAAAAACTCCGATTCCCAGCGAGAACGAAGGGGAATACGAGATCGTCGGGGCGAGGGACGATGCTGATGAGATACGTGATTTGAGAGTTGACGAAATGGCGGACGATTCGGAGCGGACCAGCGGTTCGCTTTGTTCCTTCGAGAGCGCGAAGAGTACCAGCGATCGAGGGGATTCTTCGCGATGTCGGAGGGACGACAGCGACGACAGCAATCCCGGTAAAAGTTGCGTTCGTACGTCATCGGTTAGAACGCAGATACGCCCGGAGATCAACGTTCGAGATCGCGAGTCCTCGACCAACTTCGAGACCGAGAACGTTGCCAAGGATTCGGTCGAGGATGGAATTTCGAACGACGAGGCGGAGTCTCCGGTTTCCAGTAGGAAAAACTCGGAGTTTCCAAGGTCCACGGTGAAGACTCAAGACCGCGGTGACAAAAACGTCCTCGAGATGGCGATGGCGATGGAGAACGATATCGACGCGGTCGTCGACGAAGCGATAAGGCAGTTCAAGCGCGAAGTCGAGGAAGCCACCGGTATCGGTGAGAACGCCGTTTCCGGCGTGGAAACGAGCGCGCAGAGGATTTCCAATGAGAAGAGGCAGCGAGCTGCCGTGCGACGCGTCAAGAACAACGCGAGTTACGAGCTCGCTCAGCAGTTTGAAATAAACGAGAATAATTTCTTGCACACCGGAGTTATGTCGTCTTGCGCCGAGGACGCGATCGCTGAAACTCCCGGTTCTCCAAGTTCCAGCAATCGACGACGCGTACTCAACAACGCCAGTTACGAGCTCGCTCAGCAATCGGATTACATGAAAATGTTGCAGAAAAACGCGAGACCTTTCCAGCGCATGGACGCCTGCGACGAGCGTCCGGAAGTACCCAGGCCGGAAGTCAACTGCGGCCGAAGAGTCGTCGACATAGTGCGCGACGAGATGAACCCAGGAACGTCGAACGTTGAGAACAGCGCGATGGAAAGAATTTCGAAGGTCGTCGAGGAGGAACCTCCCCGAGTGATCCCGTCGCCACCGGTCAAAAACGAGCCTACCGAGCACATGGAATCGATTCTCGATCAGATAAAAAAAAACTCGGATCCATTTTTACTCTATGGAGAAAGTGGTAGGGAGGTGGCGGTTAGAACTTTCGGTAGCGTCGAGGCTAATAGCCAAGACGACGAGGTAGATTTTCCCTGCTTGGAGATCAAATCGATAATCGATTACGCCGAAATTCACGTGGCTCGTGACGATAACTCTACAGCGAAGAGCAACGAGAACGAAGATCGGGAGGTTTCACCGGAGCGTGGAATGTCGTTCCTTGGCGATTTTTATCCGGAGACGAAAAGCCATCTGGTGAGAGGGTTCGATTCATCCGCGGTGAGAACGAACGACGCCGAAGCGATCGACGCGAAAGAGACCCGGGAGAGATCCGACGGTGACGACGGATCGATCGAATCTGGCGAGCCGAGTGACGACGCGAGAGGAATAAACGAAGGAACAGGACGCGAACCAGCTGGCCCTCGGTGCCCCTCGAACCGATCCTCCTCGTCGTCATCCCCCACTCCTCACTCTTCGGACAAGTCCGATCCTCCCGGCGAAGAGGGGGGCAGCGTTGACTCCGTTGAGCTGCCGGTAGCACCGGAACCCCCGGTAGCGGAGAACGAAGAATCGGGGCATGTGGAGGGGGAATATGAGGAAAATGAGGTGGAGGAGGAGGTCGACGGGGGAAAGGAGATGGAAACGAGGAGGAGGAGGAGGAGGAACGAGCGCGCGTGTATCGAGACCGGCGAAGCGAGTCCCAACCGAACAGCTAGTTCTGTCCACGCTCCAACTCCAGCAACGTCATCCCCGCCCCGCTCTCTATTAACGAACGAAAGTGTTGTTGTTCGCTCGGTCGTCGATGAACACGAGAGAAACGGCGATAACGAGACGATATCCCGCGAATACGACGAAAACGACCTATCGAAGAGACGAGACTCCGATATTAACGAACCGACGAGGCAAGAACGCGATATAAATAAGGAAACGAACGAACACGTGGACGAAACGAAGAATACGATAAACAACGCGGAAATGTCCGCGACGGCGGCCAAAAGGCTCGCCATGTCTTCCGGACCACCCAGGAACAACAACGAACACTCGAGCATCGTCGGTAACAAACACGATGCTGGACAACAAAAAAACGTTGGCAGCCCCGTAAACGAAAGAAAAAAAGGTGGCCTCGGTGGATTTTTACAAAGATTCTCACGGTTACGATTCAGTGGAAGATCCAAAGTGCCACGATCCGAGATCAATAAAAAATTCAACACCGAGAGCACTTCTGTTACCACCGTCGATAACCCTAATGTTAGACGAACTAATCCGAACAAATCCGGCATCGATGAACGCGTCAATAATGCCAGACGGAAGGAACCGGATTATATCATTATACCGCTTCACGGACCTGAGGACGAGTGTGGAAAAACCGACGACGGGGATTCAGCCGGAAACAAACCTCGACGCTCCGTCGAACTGGAGAGAAGCGCTTCTTGCGCGAGGTAAGTTCGGACTATTGTTTTTATCATTTTATACAAGTTTTATTATTTCTACAACCGAACGTGCGCGAAATACGAAAATCATCGTGAGGTCACACGAATCGAATTATCGAGATGAGCAGAAAACATTACAAATTGATAAATCAGTTTCACGGTTACACTCGCACGGTATTTTGTGTTTGGGGGATTGAGAATGCTTCTGCGCATTGCGCTCGAAACCGCAGCCGCCACTGGCGCCACTTCAGTCTCGTACGCGTAAAGTTTATCGCGACACGTAAAAATCTGAGTGACGATTGCTCGAGAAATAAACAATTTCCGGACTATTGTTTTTCGTGAAGTGCAGTGAATGTTTCGTTTTGAGAAAACAAAGTCGCGACGTTGACACCGCGAGAACTTTTTTTGTGGCCAACGACCATATTTTATTTTACGAGCAGTGTCATTTCGGGGCAAAGAGTCGTAAAATTTATCGTCGCGTTGTTTCGAGTTCGATGTGCGAGTTCGATGGAACGAGACTTCCTCTTAGTTGATTCGCACTCTTCTTCAAAATCTTCAAGTACAATTGAAATCTGTGATTCCGTAAAAAGTGAAAAAACCATCCGTTCTTTTCCGAACCCGAGCCGGCGTTGTCTTTTCTAGGTTAGAAAATTCGAGAACGAGGCGAACGTATGAAACGTGCAGTGTTGCGAAAAGCGTTTACACATAAATGGATCATTTCCAAAAAAGTTCGTCAAACCGTGGTAGGAATATTGATACCGTTGATTCCTTGCACTCGAGTACTTCTCGAAATTAACATTCGTCGCCGTGTCGATGTAAAACGCGTTGGGCACCGGAACAACCTTCGGGAGACATCTGTCTCTTGTTATCTGACAAGTTCGACACCGCCGTACCCCTGTTTGTTTACATCCGAGTTGCGATCGACTGCAGCCTTCTTTTCTTCGTTATTTCTCTCGCGAGCGTGTTTCTCCCGAGTAGTTGGATGTTCGCCAGTTAAGGAAAAAAAAAGTCGAAAGCCCGGAGAGAAACTTACAATTAGTCTAGACTTTTTCCGAAGTTGTCGAGAATACGAGCCAACGAGTATTCAAGTTTATGCGCAGATGCGAAGCATTATCGCGTAGGCATACGAGTATAGTAGTGTCTTTCTTCTCCCCCCCCCCCCACCCACCCCACCACCGACCCGCACTCCGCCCGCGTTCTCTCTCTCTCTCTACTTCGTAGTATTCGTAGCAGAGCATTTCGTAGCTTACTACCATTGTCAATTTAAGTGATTATTTTTATTACCATATTATATTATTATTACCATATAGTAATATTGTTACATTATTGATAGAGAGGTTATATTATTTGATCATCATTTATATTTATGTTCGTTTAGTTTTTTATTTATGTTATTACACGAACTAGCAGCAATTTTGTATTTGTCCAAATGCAAAGTACGATGCTTCGGCACGGTACTGTTAGGGAGCTTAGGATCCAGAGTACGGAATAAAGATATATAGCTCTCTCTCTCTCTCTCTCTCTTCTCTCCTCTTCTCTTCTCTTTCGCCCTTTTCCGAGACTGGAGGAAACGCAACAAGGAGGTCAATGTAATCGACGCTTTTATAATGGCGGACGATGCGGGCTCCCTCGCGGATAACCAGCGAACCAAGCGGGACTATCGCAACGTCAACAACATAACCTCGCGACCGGAGAGTCAGTCTGCATAAAAATGCAGACACAGAGAGAAAGAGAGAGAAAGAGAGAGAGAGAGAGAGAGAAAGGGCAAGTTTTACAACCGCCTACACACACACAGACGCACATGAAACACCCATACACTTTTCCTCCATCTCCCTCGTTACGGTCAATCGTCCATTTCACTTTGATCTCCCTCTCGTTCCCTTTGCTTCTTCGCCCCCCCCCCTCCCCGCCTTACCAACCGATCGCGCTTGCCTCTTTCCATCGCGCGTCGTTTACACGCGACACACATGGCGCCCATTTATTTCTGTAACATTCAGCCGCGTTCACGAGCCGAATTCACTTTTTTTCGTAGCGATAGACGTTCCGTCGAATTCCTCGGATGCGCGCGCATGATCGCGCCGTTGTTTCGCGATTACCCGCCACGCGTATCGGTGTGCTCGTTTTTTTTCGTCAAACGAGAAGTTTTATCGTTTGACTTTCGAGGTTAGAAATACTCGAGAGTCCGAATCGTCAGAGGGAGGTTAGGAATTCTCCGTGCGAGGGAAAATGTTTACTGAAGGTCGAAGCTATAGGTCATCGAAGAACGTACGACACGAAATGGATGTAGCAGATGGAAACAAATCTTGACGTAGCCGAAAAAAATGAAATATTCATAATCTACGCGATAATAGCTGGATAAATTCTTTTACGACTTTCCGTATTTTGTTTTTTTTGTTTTTTTTTTGTTTTTTTTTTTTTTCCGTAGAAATGCGGAGTTTTGTTAGCACGAGTTTAGAAAAATTGGAACATTCGTGGAAAGTAGTTGACCGACGGATTTTTCCATTAATGAAAAGGTCCGTTCGTGTTTTTACGCAGGAATATATTGAACTGGAAATTAAAGTTCGATAGGCTCTTCTCATCGTTCGAAGTCAACCAGAATTAATTTATAAAAGGATTTTATGATTTTTAACACGAATATTCACGTTTCCAATAAACTCAGGTTAATCGAATCCGTCGAAAAGACAGTAATCGACGCGTCCCGACGACGTAATCTTCATTTATTTCGTAATTGAACATCGAAAATGAACAATTCCAAACACCTCGTTTTCCATATTCCTCCGAGTGTCTGTTTAACAACGCTTTGCCATTCAGTCATTTCGAGTTCCAAAAGAAAAGTCCATTTTTTTTTCGCTTGTCCGATTCGAAATGATATCCCAATGCTTCTTGTCGTTTCGTTGTTCGATTCAGCGGCTGTTCCTGGCACTAAAATAAATATCATTTCTCCGCTTCTTTTCCCGTTTGTAAAACGACTTCCACGAAGTTCCAGGCCGCGAGGGTTCGAGGATCGTTATAAATAATATCTAATAGCCGACTATCGATAAAACTCGAATCCAAGCTCTTTCACATTTATCCAAACCACTTTCCCCCCTCTCCGTCACTTATCTAAACGAATTAAAAAGAGCTTCTCTCGCAGAAGTCAAATAACTCGGGTGAACCTCGTCATAAATAATATCGACGAACGTATCGATGCGTTTTCTTTGATTAGGTCGTATCATTATCGCAAAGCTCTCTCATTCTCTCTCTCTCTCTCTCTCTCTCTCTCTCTTTCTGATCCTGCTTAACGGTGGATTACGTGGCTGGAGGCGTTTCTTCTTATCTTCCTCGTGCATACGTTTCTCTCTATAATCCTCGACGCTCACGAGTCTCACTAACGAGACGTATCAATACGAACGTACGAATTTAACGTATACCAACGTCAACCTCGTTTCTTTATCGTTTTTTCTTTGTCTTTCCCTTCTTTTTTTTCGTTGCCTCTTCACTTTCGCGTCTGGAATGGCAAACGTAAACAAAAGATCTCACGGGCTAAGTACGACTCGACACCGATGTAATTTCTAATATACATATACGAACGGGCGCTAACACAGTCAATAGAATATCACAAATAACGAGTCGCGACGAGCACCCATGAATCATTGGTCTCGATGCAAAATCCGAGTCCGAAGATAGAGCGAGAAAACACGACGGAGACTCGGCGCTGGCGAGAAGATCGAGAAGGCGCCGGACGGGGGGCAGTGGGGGGAGGGTTTGAGACAAGAGGTAGAGAAGAGACCACTCGAGCCACGACCTTTGGCACGAGAATCGTTCATGGTGACTCTTGTTTGCCCCGAAGATATATATATGTGTATTGATATATATATATATATATATTATGCGCATACAGGGTGTCCCCTTTATCACGGGTCTTCGAAACGAGAATTTCTAAAGGTCGAGTGGGTTCAGAAAAGATAAATAGCAAGGGGTTATTTAGTGAGGTTAAATATTATTTTTAATGATATAATGTTACGTTAGTTTGTATTTTATCGTTTATTTTTTATTTTTTCCATGATTAATTTGTTAATTCATTGTTTGGTTATTATTTGAATTACTTCATTTATTTAATAACTCGAAAGTTTGAGGCTCGAGGTGAAAAATCGAGTGATACAATAGTGTCGAGTTTTTAGGTCGATTTTTCGATTTTTCAAGTCGACAACTTTTGAGTTGTCGAATAAATTGATTTATTATGTATAATAAATATAAACATTATTCTAGTAAGATAATTATTTTATTCGATTTTCACTAAATTATTTATTATCGTTCATTTGTTCGATGTTTATTCAATTGTTAAGATGATTGTTTAAATCGGTTCTGAAAAATAAGAAATGATAAATAAAATGATTTTTCATTTTGAGAAATTATTTGTTTTGTTATTTCGATGAATGGATGATGAAAGAGTCAGCCCGTAAACAAAAGCGCGCGTACGTACAGAGTTCCGCGGGTAAACACGTGCACAGGCTCAAGCGCGTAGGACAACGAGTTCGAGGGTTCGCGATTGTTTTGTACGTTGATCGAGAATCGAAAGAAAGAAAAAAAAAAAAAAAAGATTGGCCATCGTTGGACGACGATGACGACGCGGCGCGAGAACGAACGTATCGATCGTTTCGTAGTGCTCGAGGGGATCGTGGGATCGACCGAAAATTACCGAGCTCAAGAATAAGGCGCGCGCGCGCGCGTGGGAATGATTTATATACAATGACCCGTCATCGTATCTACGATTCTCCGTATATTTGCTCGACTGTGTAGGGCAACGTGCCGTTACGACGTGACGTGATGAAAAAAAAAAAGGATACATTTTAACGCGCGTTTTGCAAGATATTGTAACGTACGAAGTGGCAAAAGTCATTTCTAACGGAATTTTCTCGACGGGAGGAAAAAACGTTTGTGGGAAGTTGTTAAACTTCATTTTTAAAATCTCGTCGTAAACGAATATAAATTATTGGTCGTAAAATGTATTGAAAATTATTTATGAATTCAATTTTGTTACAATTAAATATAAATCCATTTAATAATGTGATTATTAATTAAATATTCATACAATGGATATTTTAATAAATGATTATCCAATCAATGATTGAATTAAAACATTGCACGTTATATCTAAAGAAAAATATTAATAAATGAACGTCGAATAACAGATTCGATATTTAAATATAATTAATCAATATTAAATTGAATTATCAAAAACGACGAATCATTAACTTTATTTCTATCAAATTAACGAATTGAAAAATTAAAGAATATTGAAAGTTCACGATAAAACGTCGCGATTTAATCAATCTCCAATGTTTGCACATTTTTCTCCAAACTTAAATCAAGACTCTGAACTTCGCAATAACAAAAAAAAAAAAAAAACATATTAGTCACATTTATCAGCTATTCTGACTCCGTAAGAAGATGAGATGTTGGGTCGGAGAGGGATCGGGGGGAGCGTATTTCGATGCGTCATTCAGCGTAATCCTCTTTACGATTCTGCGGCTCTGTGCAATGTTACAGGAATTGCCGTTTACACGAAGCGAAAGAGAAAGGTCTTAGAACGTAAACTCGAAGCTGAGGATGGAGTTGTTGAATCGCTAATCGTGGGAGGTCCGTTCAAGTTTGCAGACGATATAGGATAAGACTGTTATTCACACTGAGTAAATCCTCCACTCGTTATTCCTGTCTCTTTCTCTCTCTCCTTCTCACTATTTGCTTTTCGTATCACACTGGATCGAAAAAAAAAAACAAAAAAAAAAAAAATACGTCGAGTACCACTCACATAGAGGCTATATCTTACGAAACTCGTGCAGTGCTTCCTGCGCGATTTTCCTACACGAGAGGTTTGTTCAAAAAGTAAGGTGACTTTTTATAAAAATCGAAAAATAATTGTTTATTCATCAATATCTATTTTGTCTCCTTTGAAGTAATCCCCCTCAGATGTAAGACACTCGTGCCAATCCTTTTTCCAATTCTCGAAGCACTTCTGATACCGCGCTTTATCTCCTCAATCGTCACGGAATCTCCGTCCTTCCGTGGCACTTTTCAGTTTTGGGAAGAGAAAAAAAAGATCGCGGGGTGCGAAAGTCCGATTAATACGGTAGCTGAGGTATGAATTAGGGTCTTATTTTTCGCCAAAAACATCACGAACGAGCAACGATCCGTGAGCAGGCGCAATATCTTTTTCAGCAGCGAAACAGGTTGGGGTAGAAAACCTGAACTTCCTTGGCCTGCAAATTCTGGCCTGCAAATTCTTCTAATTTTCAAAACCTGAACCTTGGCCTGCAAATTCTTCTAATTTTCAAAACCTGAACCTTGGCCTGCAAATTCTTCTAATTTTCAAAACCTGAAGCCTGCAAATTCCGAATTTTAATATACCGAAACTACGAACTTCGTAAAGCTCGAGCCAACGGAAGCTTAGACAGTGGACTGTAAATAATGTTGAACATTTGCTTACCCAATGTGTTAGCTTTTGCTGGCATGAGCTTTACAAAATTTGTATTTACGGAATATTACAATTCGGAATTTTGAATCTTCCGGTCAATCGAAGTTGGGATTTCTTATCCCACCCCAGCAAAACAATTGCCAAGCACACCGAAACGCGTTTAACCTCAATATCCATAAAAAATGAACTAAATATGCAAAATAACTGACAACGTTAACACATGTTGAAGACACGTGTACCAGCATAACAAAAAAAAAAATGAAAAAGCGTTTATACGTAAAAATATGAAAAGTCACCTTACTTTTTGAACAAACCTCGTATTTATTAAACGAGTGGTACACTTCTCTCGAAGACGGAAGCAAATACTGGCGAGAAAGTTTCGAGAGAACGAGCAATTATGAAGCGTCCGCTATAAATTTCGTGTCTCATCCGTGAATCGCACTTTTGAAGAAACTTCGGCCGATTACTGGCTGTTCGCGCAAATCGTAACGTTAATTAACGGATGAGAGAACTCTCGAGAGTTTGGAGAATTCCCGGCTCGAAGAAGTGACTCGGGTGTGGCGGTGAATCGAGAATTCCTAGATACCCGTATCTTTTCCAGTGAAGAAACTGTATCAAGGGGTTGGATTTAGTCGTCCAGTGTGACGACTGGAAATACCTACATATTCATAAATCCTGCAGTTTCTTGAGAAAACGGGGTGGGGTAAAAAAGCCCGAACTTTTATTGACCATAAAGCTTGAAATTCCGAATTTCAATCTTCCAAAACTACAAATTTCGTAAAGTGCATGCCAGTAAAAGCTTACACAGTGGACCGTTATAAATTATGTAAAACACTTACAGTCCATTGCGCAAACTTTTGCCGAGCATCATCTTTACGAAATTTGTAGTTTCGAAATATTAAAATTCGAAATTTCGAGCTTTTCGTTCGATCGAAGTTGGGGTTTTTTACCCCACCTTGAAAAAAAGTTACCTCCGAATGATAAATCTTGAATATTCCGCCATAAAAATGGAATGAATTTATTCTTGGGTGTAAATACGACTATTTCCGATGTTCCAACCGTAATAATCGACCGAGGTAGTTATCCCGGTCGATAAGTTCGTAACCGGAAGATCGGTATGAAAAAAAGTATAGAAAAGCGTGTTATCGATCGCGTTGGTCGCTCGAGTCGTAAAAGAGTAACGGAAAAGAGGAATATATATATATATATATATATATATATTTGTGATTCGCAGTCCAAACGGGAGGCCGCTAGTGTCCAGCAAGCCTCCTCTTCCGCCGAGTCACCATCATTCTACCGGGGGTAGCTTCGGGGTTGGCGGTGCGCGTCAAATCGGCGCGGCGAGTCCGACGTCGAGATGCGGCATGAGCGCGGCGGGGGTCGTAGTCGGTAATACGCGCCGGCGCGCGGCGACTGATCTGGGTAGCCCGGCAGCGATCGAGATGGCGAAGGCCCGTGCGATGCAGCAGGCCGCCCAGGAGCCGCGTCCGGTTGGCCTCCTCGAGACCGACCTCGACGCCGCCGAGCCGGCGATACGTCACGTAAACCTGAGTACCATCAGCGGGGCGTCGGCCAACGGCCAGCCCCACAACGGCGCTTCCCACGTTACGACAACATCAAGCAACAACCAGGCCGGTAAGAAGACCCGGAGTTTGCTCAATCTGAATCACACGAGCTCTCGCCAGGGACGCGATATTGGCAATCATCTAGCGAACGAGAACGAGCTCCACGTCCCCCACTCTTCCACGGCCAGAAACAACTCCGAGCATCACCATCATCATCATCACCATCATCATCATCATCATCAGGATCATCACAACTCCGTCGGCAATCAGAGGCCCCACAAATCCATGGAGTTCCTCCTCGACAAGGAGAACCTCCACTTCGTTAAGGTGAGTCAATAAAATTCATTTTCTCTTTGATTCGTCTTTTCAAAACTTCTTCCGGTTTGTATTTCTTTTTTTTTTTTCAAACTCGGTTGAAAAAATAGGCGATTGGGAATTTTTACGTTCCCTGCTGTATTGATCGAAGCTTGTTATCCGGAAATCAGGGGAATATAGGCGATCAACGAAATCATCGAAATCGATTTGACACGGTCCTGGATCGAGTGACCCGTCAGGCTGTGGAAAGGATGTTCAGGTGGCTGGGTTGGGGCTCCGGGAGACACCACCCTTTTGTTTTCTTTTTTTTTTTTATCAGCTGTGTTATTTCGGATGACCCACGATCAGTGTTCCGTAGATGAGGAAAACTTTGATATATCAGCGATGAAAAGATTTCTGTGTGTTTCGTCGACGAGAGTGTATCGCAAACTTCATTTCCGGAGTCTCCGGCTGTCATGACCCTTCCTACCAGTGTCCTCTGACTTCTCTCTCTCTCTCTCTCCCTTTTGTCTCTCTCATACTTCCATCTCCAACTCTCCCTGCGGTTCAAGGTGAAGGTGGAGTTCTCTCTCCTCGCCCTGTTCCAACCGCGAATGATATTTTCACCTCGGAACAGCCACGCCACGGGAAGTGACAACGGGAAATTTTTCATGCCGAGAAAAATCGAAAAGATGTTTCGCTCAAAAGTGCGCAATGAATACGTCCGTTTAGTGAGTCAAAATGTTTGCCGATCGAAATCCTCGAACAAACGAAAAAACGTTCATCAAGAATGAACAAAAAGAAAAAGAAAAAAAAAAAAAAACCGGAAGTGCGTAAATCGTACGTCACGGTCCTTCGTTTCCTCTGCCCGATCCAAACTCTGACCCAAGTGAGATTGATCCTCTCGAAGAGAAAAACAACAACTTGATCTTATCCCGAAAGAGCGGTCGATGAAATCGAGACGGAAAAACAAGGCGATCGAATTTTCTCGTCAATTGGCGAATCGAAGGGAACGAAGTGGTGTTTGGCCGAGTTTACTCCGTACGGCAAGTGGAGCAAACAAGATTCTTGGGGTTAATAACGAGGGGCAGGGAGAAAGAGGAACGTATGATCGAAGGGAGCTTCATCGGGGAGGAAACTGGGGGGTTGTTCGTACACACAATTGGATTAAACAGGGTGGCCGCGATGGAGAAGTCGAGAGGGTGGTTCGACGAGTGTCATCGGTGTCATCGCAGCGTTAAAGCGGACGGGGAAACCTCCTCCCTCCCGCCCCTGTCCCACTTATCAAACTCACCTTCTACCCTTATTCGCCGCGTTCGCTTCTTTCGCTCGAAGGAAAAAGAGAGATAAAAACTTGACGAAGATAGAAAAAGACTGCCAGCCTAGAAAAAGCATCAACGACCTTACCAAGCCTCGTTTGGACCTCGAAACGATCAAAATTCCTGGCGTTCCAAACTTAACGTCGGATATCCTGCCAATCATTTGCGTATGCTCGAATGAACGAAATTACTATTCCGTTTTACGAGTTGGATAATGCGACGACGACGACGACGACGACGACGACAACGACACGACGATTGCTCGAAATTGATAACAGCTGGCGTTTCACGCATTCGCTAATCCACGAGGATACCCTCCAATCTGACTCGGACTAATCGATTCCGCCAATTTGCAACGTTGCGACGAATACGTTACAAGGTCGCGAGTCCTCATCGCTCTACTCGTTGTATTTGCACTTTCAACCGCTCCCGGACGGTCTAGCCGATGTTTGCTTAGTCCCACCTCGACTAGTGACGCGCGAACACCGAGCCCTAAAAAAGACCAAAGATTTTCAACGCCCCGCGAAATCGTACGAATCAGCTTTTCTCTTTCACTCGATCGAAATTCGTCCACGATTTCTCGAATTCGATTTTTCGTAAACGCGATTCGGCGATTCGTTGCTCGATGCAATTTGAAGATTACGCCGGTTCCAACGAACTCGAAATAATTGCAGCACCCCTCGAATCGTCAGTTTTTTGAAAAATTTCGGATATAATGAAAAACAGCAGATTTTTACTCGTTGATCTTCAATCCCAAGCTCTATACAACGGGAAACGTTTTAAATAAACAATATCTCAAATGACCTTGACATTTTTGTCGTTGGGATGCAACGAAAATTATTGTTTTTTTTATTTCACTATTTGTCGATCAATTGAACAATAACTATTGTGCAAAAGTTTTTGAGAATTCTTATATTTAGCTATTAAAAAAAAAAGTTCCATATATAATTTTCGATGATAAATAAAAAGAATTGTTGCCTTAAAATACTAAATGTTTCAACCCTCTTTTTTTAATCCGCTCGCAGTTTCATGTTAACACGTTACTCGGTTCACTGCCAAATTATTCACTTAAAAAAAAAAATAATTCTTATTTATTTTCAAAAACTAATTATTTGTACGCGAGGTAATATTTATCAAAATTCTCGAGTATCTTTTTACGAAATAAATTTTTGTAGAAAAACGAATAGTTTTCAAGCTTTAAATTTGTCGTTTTTATGACGTTGCAAGCCCATATAGGTCGCGAAATTATGGTTGAGTTCAGCGTGGGGGGGTTGAGTGAATTTTCCGGTGTCTAAACTTTTCGTGCTCGGTGTGACCACTGGCGCTGTTGTTGAACCTCCGGGAACTAACCCTAGCCGAGCACAAATCGTTTCGTTTCACGTCCGTATGTGCGTATCAATTAAAAATTGATCGCATGTGTAAACGAAAAAACAAATGTTGGATTCGTTCGAATATTCGTTCAACAATTGAATCGGATTGAAATGAAGGTTTGTTTAAGAGCATGCGTGTTTTCGTTGATTCAAGCACGAAATTACATGCTTTTTCATTTTAGCTTCGACTAATTGAATATTCATTACGAAAATGGAATAAAAACTGGCCTTGCAAAAAATCCAAAACTAAACGCGATATCGGTTTTGGATTATTCATTAATTTATTTGATTAATTATATAAGTTATATTAATAATTGTATAATCATATTATTATTTATATTATTATATTAATAAATATATGATTATTAATTTTATCAATTTTTCATTAAAATTTTGTTACTGAAAAAAAAAATGGAAAACCAGTAAGGAATCAACAAAAACCTCATTATCTTTCGTCCGTGCGGATTTCTTAGTCGTAGCCTCAATTGTAGCCTTAAAACTCATTAATTTTCGATTAGCTTCATTCGCTATTAAAAAAGTTTTGAATATTCAGTATATCGCGGTTTTGTAGGCTAGCGTTGTTCTTTTAATGAGTATTAGAACCTGGTTGAATTAATTGAGGATGAGAATCCTCGGGTTACTCGGGATTACGTCCTTCATAAATTTGTTGAGGGATTACATCCCTTATCAAATTAATTTGCGGTTATGTTCCGGGTAAAACTCGTTAGGGATTAAACCTCTTGTGAGACACAACGAGTATTACATCCCTTGCATAATCGTGCAGCGAGGACATTTATATAGACTCTATAGAAATTCATAAAAATTTGTCCATTATCGAAGAATTTTAATATCTTTATCAATACCCAAATAACTCGTCAAATTCAAACGATTTTCGTATCCCTTTTGTTATTTAATAATCCGTATTCATTTTTTATTTATTTTTCGATTCGATACGAATTTTCGTTCTTGCGTACGTAACGATCGAAAGATTCGCGTCGAAACTCGGTGAGATCGAGGAACTTTCCGATCGTGCGTTCAATCGCGACTTCCGGCGGATGTTACTTCCGCTATTGGTCAACGACACCTTGACCTCGAGAATTCAGCGGGACAAATCGTTCGCTCTCGAGTCTATATACGTGACGAGACGAGACGGTTGATCCATCCAATTATTGTTATTCCTGTTTCTAATTCTTCTCCACCCCTTCCCCCTCTGCCAATCTATTTTCCCTGGGTTTTCGTTTTTCGTCGGTATTCCACGATGATTGCGCAAATGCGAAGTAAATGAGAACCCCTGAGGGTGCAATCGTACGAGATCGATACAAGCGTGGGACTGGCTTACAGCAGAAATTCACCTCTCGCTGCACACTCGACGGCTAAGCCTTTTTTTTTTTGTCTTTTTCTTGTTCCATTTTTTCCCCTTTTTATTCTTTTCGTATCTTTTTTTTTTTTTTTTTTTTTTTTTTTTTTTTTTTTTTCGTCTCATGGATCTGTTTAGCGTCCAATATCCGGTGGATCGAGATTGAGCAGAGTGGCTGGAATTTCGCACGTACGAAATTCGATCTGGTCTACTCTCCGCACAGTCGATCACAAGGGAGAGGCCGCTAGGCAAATCGTGCTCCCGTTTGTCCTTGTCGCACTCGGATCAATAGCTCATCGGACATGAGAAGAAACCGAGAGAAGGAACACGTTGCAGGAAGCAAGCTCGGATTTCGTGAACTTTTTTCTCGAGAGGATACGGAGTGGGGGATCAGAGATTATTGAAGACATCGTAAATGATCGACGTAACGTCATGAACATTATCAAAACTGGTTTTCTCGTCGACTGTTCAGTTTTCGATGAAAAATCGATCATTCACACAGAATTCATCGAGTCGGGGTTTATGCTTTTTTTTTTTTCATTGTAACATTTATTGGTTCTTAACCCTAAACACATGATGGTATTTAATGCAACTTAATCCCGTGAACTTGGGTCCTTTTGGTCTTCGCGCTATCACATCCACAATTATTCATGAAAAAATCTGCAAAAATTCATGGTTCATCTTTAGAATATATTTTTCGAGGGTAAATAGTTGTTTTTTAATTTTTCTTATTTTTAATATATTTTTTTTTATCAAACATTGAGCAACTCACGAAAAAAAATGTTTTCCTTTTTTTTTTTCAAAATAATATAGCGTAGGTAAAAATGATGAGAAATTCTTTTTGATAGTAGTTTATTAAAGGGAAGGGATTGCTCGTTACGATTTTTTGATAGCCATGGCAAAGTGCAATAAAAAAAAAATCTTTGACTTGGGGTCCTTTTGGTCTTCGCGCTGACACAATCACAATTGTTCCACAGTTTTTTTATTTTTCTTATTTGTAATATATTTTTTTCATCAAACATTGAACAACACACGAAAAAAATGTTTTCTTTTTTTTTTCAAAATAATATAGAATAGGTAAAAGTGATGAGAAATTCTTTTTTCATATTAGCTTTTCAAAGGGAAGCGATTGCTCGTTACGATTTTTGGATAGCCATGGAAAAGAGGAATTAAAAAACAAAAAAAGAAAAGAAAATCGTTTTCCGACGATGCAAATGTCGAGATCGTTGCCGGAACTTCCGGTCGTCCTGCACTTCGTTCAATTATCGTTCGCGCGGAAGAACAATTTCCTCGAAGTGTGTGAAGGAAGGGTGCGCGAAACGCGTTGGTGCATTCGATAGTAACGGGACGCCGAGTTTTTAGAGTTAACAACCGACCCGTATGATTCCGCTCATAGGCTGGAGTTTTTGCGACCTTCGTTCGTTGTACGACCGCAAGAATTCGCTTTATTTTGCCGCAACGTAGCCAGGGAAACCGAGCCTCCGTCTCGCTTGCACTCGACTGTGTTTTCTTTGTTTTTTTTTTTTTATTCTCTCGTTCCTTCTCGCCCCGTTCGATCTGTGAACGTCGCGCGTTATTTCTCCCCTGTTCAGTAGTACAAATTTGCGGTCAGAACTCGATGCACCCCAAGAGCTTGGTGCATTTTTTTTTCCGAAAATCTCGTTTTTTTGCTTTCGAGATTTTTTTTGGAAAAATCGTTTTTTCGTTTTTGGTCTTTTCGGGCTATTTTTTTTTTCGTGACAGTGACGCGATGTAGAGGTGGAATATCGTGAATGGAATATACAGTTTATTGAATAAGAACGATCCGTTCGCAAATCGACGCCACGCGATCTCGTTTTTAACACGATAGTTTTTCGTCGTTTGGACGGTGACTTTATAAAATGTTTAAATAATTTTTGTACCTCATTGGATTTTCTGTCTCTCTCTCTGTCTGTCTTTTTTTATGTCTCCCTTCTTTTTACAGTCCTAAAAACTGCCTGAATTAATGAAAAAGAAAAAAAAAACGATGAGATTGGCGATAAAAATGAGAAATTGTAGGGATGTAAGGAGAATATTGTTTTTCTTTTTTTCGATAAAGTTTTACGAGATTGTAGTCGTTAAAAAATTAAGTGTCGAATTTGGCTTTTTATAAATTGGTTTTCGAAAAAAATATACAATTTTCGGATATTTGAAAATTCGAAAAATGTCCGGCCAATGTTTGAGAAAAAAGCGAAGAAGGATGACGAGAAATTCGAGAGGCTTAAACCGGAAGCTCTTGAATTTTTAAATGTTTGAAAAAACGACGTTTCGTCTCGGAATCTTCTTTTCCATTTTTCACCGTTTTATGCGTAAACATTCCATAAATAAAAAACTACAAAAAATATTCATAAAAAAATCAAAATTGAATTGTAAAAATCTCGCTGAATATTCGTTCGCTAATTCCTTTCGTAAAATTAATCTCTTCGCGTTAATATATCGTCTGATAAAAAAATAAACGTTCACACGTTCTTTTTTTATACGTATGTAACGTCGCGTTTTTTTTTTTTATTACGATCATTATCAATTTCATCGTTATTATTCTTATTGTTATTATTATTCCCACTACGACAATTATTATAACATTAATGTGTATCCCGCTTTGGAGTCGTTCAAAGATTATTACCGTTTTGTGTTACAGCATTTATTCATTATTTCAATAGAATTTCGATAAGATCGAAATGCTGTTGAAATAATGACTCTCAGGTTGTATAATCTAGGTTTCAATCTTTTGTTTTCGTCTTTGATGTACTTTCCATCTATCTTTTCCTTGAATGCCGTGAACCTGGTCGTCCATAATCTTTACGTAAAAAGAAGCATTTCCACTTTGCACTCGAGTTGTCTGAAAAGCCTCGCTCTCTCTCTCTCCTTCTTTCTCATTCTTCGATCTTTTCCGGCCTTCATTTCATCAACTCCCCTCATTATATTCATCTCGCTTCTTATTCATGCTCAGCAGAGCTAAATTGTATTCACAAGAAGTCAGTCAAACTCTACATTCGTTATCAGTATATAAGCAACTATTGTCCCCGTCTTTCTCGTCTCCCATCTCTCTCCATCTTTCTATTTAAGCTTCGCTTTTGGCTCGAGCTTTTGGTCCGCACGAGGAAGACTCTAGGCGCGGACATTTTCTCTCTTTTTTTTCCCCCTTTTTTTTTTACTTCTGTACACATACCGAGTACAACCGCACCTCGACGTATACAGGGTGTCTGCGAACGGAACGTCATTCGTGAAATGGGAGCTTGGTGATGAAATTTTGACTCGATTGATACAAGCATGGTTTCTGAATCAACCCCTGAATTATTATTCATTTTCCAACAAATCCACCATTTAATTCCCCTTGAACTTTCCATTTCCAGGGAAAAATGTAACAAAAAAACATATTTTAGGAACGTTTTTTAGCATTTTTCAAGTCTAATTTTGTACTTTCGGCAAAAAACGCGAGTATATTCGTAATCATCGGAAAATTTCCGATTAAATATACTCTTTTAATAATTTCAAAACGGAAAAAACAGAATTTTTGTCTTCCTCGGCCACTGTAATATTTTTTTTTTTTATTGGTCCATTTCGATTATTGGTGGCGAAATTCGGAGTCGATTGATATAAGCATTTATGGTTCCCGGATCAACCCCTGAATTATTATTAATTTTTAAACGTATGATATTCGTAATCAGCTGAAAAATTTTGATTCGTAATCATCAGAACACCCTCTATATTTATGTACACAGTGAATAAACTGCGATTCATACGTCCTCCTATTGTGCTTGGACGATAGCGGACTCTAAGCTCCCTCGTCTTCAATCCATTCTCGTAATACCCTTCTCACGAAGCCTCGGTCCTGTTAATATATCGGGACGGCAACCTCCTCCTCGTACAAACAATCCGGTCGATCCGCAGCCTCACCAACTCTTTTTAGAGAGCTTCTTCTCTTCGGGATTCACGGGTGACGTGAGCCGAATAAAGCAATCTGAAAAGACTTTGAAATTCACCTTGGAATTAACAGATTTCTCGTTTTTTCTTCATTTTTTATCTCTGACCTTGAAACAAAGATTATCGAAAATAAAAGCAAAAGTAAATAAAAAAAATGAAGAACCGAATAAATCGAGAAATATTTTAACCGATACGTTCCACTGATACAATTTTAACCATCAGTTATCGATTGAACGAATAAATGATTAAAATGATAATTTTTCGGATTCCACTATAAATATTCAAAAATTCAGTCAAATATCTCAAAAATCAAAGTTTGTTTGGGTTTCGACGTAATCCATTCTCCCGTATCTCCACGTTTTCACCAAACTTTAATTATTTGACGTTTCCCAACACGTAAGAACTTTTGGATTTCGAAAAAACGTTTTAACGATAAGAAATACTGTTTTTTGGGTGTCAAACGTTTTCACGATGTCAAGGTTACCGGCGTTTTTGTTGAAGCTCTGCCATTATTCTTTCACGGTCCATTATTATACGTCGCCCATTAAGAACATTGTTTATCGCGAGATCGGAGTCGCGGAACTACGAGGCGGTTCTTTGTTCCTCAACCAGCAGCTTCTCCATCCTACTTTCATATCCGGAAAAGTTTCGAGGCTCGCGTTTCGCAGCTGGCCGGAAAATTGTTCACGGAAAAATGGAGAAGTCCGATCTTCGAGAGTTCTCTGTTTTTCCTGACTTTTTTTGGACGAGCCAGACGGCGCTTTTTCATCGCCAGAAGCGATATCCAACCGTTGGCACAACGCCGAGTGCACTACCTCGTTCCTATTCTTGCCTGAGCTCTCCCAGTCCTATTCTTGCCTGCGTTCGACGTTCCAGAGACTTTTCTGGATAACTCGGACAATCTGGAACAGCGCTTATAAAATCAATCGCTCGCGCAAACCCTTCCGATCAATCGAATTGAGTTTTATTTGCACAAATTCTTTTTAACAAGTTTTTCTTACAAAATTCTTACTTTAAAATGTTTTTTTTCTCTATCGATTTTACGTATGGGCTAAGCTTTCTTCGCTTCGTTGGATTTATACCCGTGCGAAAAATTTACGGAGCATCCTTCGTGTAAATAAGGATTTTCAAGGGTTTATTCGAAGCTTTCCAAATGAGGGAAGGACTTATTCGAGGTTTCCTTAATGAGGCAGAGCTCATTTGAGTTATTTATAAAAAGAAAAACCTGAAGCTTCGATTTATCGTTACATTATTTTCTTCAACGATAATCGACGCCCACTTTCATAAATCGATGTTATTAATAAATTCGATCCAATAATAAATTGGTTAATCAGCTTCAATAATTCCTTTTCCTTCAATCAATAAAACAATTAAATAAATTAAATAAACAATTAAATAAATTGGACAATAATCCTCAACAATTCCTTTTCCTTCAATCAATCGATCAATTAAATAAATAAAATAAACAATTTAAAAAATAAATTGGCCTATCAGCCTTAATAATTTCTTTTCCCTGAATTATTCAAACATCAAGTGTCAATGAAAGAACAAAAAAGAACATTCGGTCACGTTTGAAAAAAAAGAGAACTTAAAGTTCTTCGTCTATTCGAGGTTCGAACTCTTTCATCGGCCGAAGCCCTGATTAGGGTCATCGTAATAGACCATCAGAGAGTTCACCAATTTCTCTTCGCTTCTGGTACCTCGAACGACACTTCAGACGTTTAAGTACCCTCGAGACTCTCACGAGTATAAAAAAAAAAAGAAAAAAAGCGTTCGCTTTTGTCCGGAATGTCCCATAGCGATGATGCACTCGCAGGGTGTATTACGTTCGAGCTTTTTGCCAGACTAATTGTTTCATTCATCTCGGTAGCGGAATTGACGTCGCGCTCGTTGGCTCCCGCGAGAAAAGGACCGAGACTCATAAAAGGGAAACGAAAGAGAGTGAGAGAGAGAGAGAGAGAGAGAGGGACGAGGAAATGAAGAGTGGGTTGGGATCGAGAGATGTTCCCTCGTTTTCCGCATTCCCTCGTACATTTTTTTTTTGTTTCCATTCCCCCACTCTTCCCTTTTATTCTTTCTCTTTCCTTCTCTTTTCCCTTTTACTCCTCCTCTCTCCTGCCCTTCCCCTCCGCCGCTTCCGCAGCCTAGCTTGCCGTCGTTGAACGATCGCGCATTTTCACTCGGTCTCGCATTTTACGCCGGGCCAGTTTCGAACAATTCCACCGTCACCCAGCGCACACGTGCCATCCTCAATGAACAATGGACGTCTGTAGTCGCGAGTGTTCTCGCGCCGAATCGTTGAATACCCCGAGCTCGACGTTTCCGCACGAGAGTATTACTCGATATTCCCATTTTTAGACCTCCCTCGGTCTCTTGCACTACCTTCGTCGACAATTTGCCAAAACTCGTTGGTATTGGCTATTACGAGTTATTGATTGACGGTAGGAGAGTACGATCGAATTATTGCTGTTAATTTGACTCCGTTCGGTGCTACTGGATTTGTGTGGAATGTTGGGGCGTTTGAAAAATCTATCTCAACGTATGAAGTACGAAATTTGTTAAGTTGGAATATATTAATATTTTGTAGGATGTACGAGGTTCGTTCGAAAAATATATAGTCATCATCGTGTAAGGCCCGGTGCCTAATAAAGCCCACGTTTCAAATATTCAGATCTAAAAAGTCAAACGGACTGAGCTCTCGACTCCCCCCGGCCACTTTTCCGGAATCTTGAAAATCACGATATTTCAAGAGGTCGTAGGGTGAGCTTTTTATATGCTATGGACTTTCATTGGGTGGGTTTGGAAAAGGTTTTTGCCTGACTTAAATAATGGCGTTGGATTCGTATCGATATCTTCAATAGTTTTCCCGGAAAGTCCACTTGAAATATCGCAAAAAAAGAGGCAAAGGGGTATGTATGGAAAAATTTGCAAAAATCGATGGTCCAACTTCAAAATTCTGCCAAAAATCGAAAAATCATCGGATTTTAATGATTAAAAAAGGAATTTGAAGAGAAAATCATAACGAAGAGACTGAGCGCAAAGTGGAGTACCAAATCCCAAAGGGAAAAAAGTTATCGACGATTTAGTGAAAAAACGTATTTTGCCCAAAATTCGAAAAAAATTTTTGATTTTTAATATTTTTTTTATATGCCCTTTACGATGTAATTTTATCCCCTGAACACGAATATACCATTCATTTCCCCAAAAACCCAAAATTTCTATGAAAAAATCGTAAATAACACATTAAAACACGTTTATCTTCGCTTCGTTGCATGCTTTCGACAATAATTTTTTGATATTCGTAACCAGCATAAAATTTCCGTTTAAATAGACCCTTTTAAGAGTTCAAAAATGGAAAACAAACGAAAAAAAACGTCAGAAAAATAGTCTACAAAAGGTTTTTCGCATTTTCCCAGTCTAATTT
>JAPYZI010003396.1:0-23137 GCA_030523105.1 Ophioninae sp. A BG-2022a | reverse complement strand
AGAATTTCAAAGATGGACCATCGATTTTTGCAAATTTTTCCATACATACCCCTTTGCGTTTTTTTTAGCGATTTTTCAAGTGGACTTTCCGGGGAAACCGTAAGAGATATCGATACGAATCCAACGCCATTATTTAAGTTAGGCAAAAACCTTTTTCAAACCCACCAATTGAACCTCCATCGCGTATAAGAAGCTCACTCTACGACCTTTTGAAATTTCGTGATTTTCACGATTCCGAAAAAGTGGCCGGGGGAAGCCGAAAAAATTTTTTTTCCGTTTTTGAGCTCTTAAAAGGGTCTATCTAATCGTAAATTTTCTGCTGATTACGAAAATGCTTGTATTTTTGCCGAAAGTGCAAAATTAGACTAGGAAAATGGGAAAAACCTTTCTACAATAAGTTTTCGACATTTTTCCCTCGAAATTTTGTGGTTTTCTGGAAAATAAATGGTATATTCGTGTTCAGGGGACAAAATTACATCGAAATGGACCAGTAAGAAAAAAAAAAAATATTAAAAATCCAAAAAAATGTTTAATCGTTTTGGATGACGTGACGATTAAACGATCGAATACTCTCGTTATCATCTTCCCTATCTTTCATTTGGATGCGCGAAGGCGCGACTGGTGTCCCGATAATCCTTTTAGTCAACACTTTAATTTGGCTGAAACGAGGAGTCCCGTATTCACAGCTGAAAGTTGGATCGCATTGATCGTTCGATTGGAATAAGTCACGCAGCGCTGAGAGTACATCGAAGCTCCGTTCGAGCTCCGTTCGAGCTCCGAGGGCTTGGCCCCCTGTGGGTATTGTTCGTCCGCCTGGGGAACGCCGATCATTGCGCTCAGTTTGCTTTCCTCGGGTTCCTATATACACGCGGTGTACATTCCGCACGATGACGCGCCCCCTTAAGTGGCTATCGTACATACGTGCCCGCGCGTACGCGTGCACCAAATACATAAGGATTATCACACCTATGGGCACCTCCGTCTTCAAAAAAAAAAAAACATCTAGGCGTCGCTCCCGAAATATAACCTTCTTTTTCATGATTTTGTAAACATTCTATTTACTCTTCTCGTTCGGGCTTCATTGACGACCCTTTATTTAAATTTATTGAAGTTGGTTCAACATTTTTATTTTGGATTATAAAATTTATTTTTTTGGTTAAAATTTAACGAAATTTTCATTGGAAAAATTTAATCAAACGACATTTTTGTTTGATGATATTAATTTCAATTTTTGTTTTTGTATATCAAGTCGATTTTTTTTTTTATTTAAAAAATGGAATATTCGTTGAAGTACGTGTGGAATGGAATATTTGTTTCAAGACGTTGAATGGAATTATACTTTTGTTTAAAGGGAATGTATTATATTTTTATGCGAAGACGACGATTTTTTATTTTAAAAACAATTTATTTATTTAATTATATTTTTATTTTGAAAAATAAATGAAAAAGGAAAGCGAAAAAGTCAATTTTTCGAAGCCTTCTCTCAGTTACCCCTTAAGTCAATTAACGCGCATAATTCATGGAAATTCGTCGATCTCTCTGAAGCAACGAGGAGAGCGAGGCTGCGAAACGAAGTGGATTCGTTCGAGTCGACTACGCGTGTAAATAGATATGCTTTTTGGTCTCTCCTTTGCTCGAAAAATAACAGAAACCATGAATTATTTACAAACGCGAGTATTATTTATTCATAAGTATGTTTATGTTTATATGGGTGTGCAAATCTCGTACTCGTACATTTATATGTAAATTGTCGATTTATGCGCGCGGACGTTTCGAAAAATTGCGAAAAGTGAATGGGAATTATTAAACCTCCGCCTATGGGAAAATCGAACGATATTCGAATGGATAATTATAGTCATCCGCTGCAACACCGTGGAGTTTTTTTAATCACGCGAATAACGTTAAATCGTATTAACTTAAACGTCGAGCCAGGAATTATTTTCGAAATCATATTATTTACATTTTCGCGAAACAACGATGTTTTTTTATGATTTTTGAATTTTCTGATATTTTTATTTATCATTTTTGGAATTCCTAGAATTTTCAAATATTTTTCATATTCACTCGTATTTTCATTCATCATTTTTGGAATTTCTAGAATTTTCAAATATTTTTCATATTCTCTCGTATTTTCATTTATCATTTTTTTTTTTTCATTTTTGACATTTTCAATATTTTTTAGAAAATATTTTTCAAACTTTCTTGTATTTTCATATTTTCATATTTTGTTATCTTTAAAAGTTTTCAATATTCGAGGAAAAACAAATGAAAGAATATCCGCCGGTGACCTGTTGATTCGACCTAGAAATTACTGTACGTAAATACACATTTATAAACGCCGAGTATTCCGAGGGCCCTTTGTCGCACCGTCGCCAGAGAGTCGCTAATGCGGACTCAAAACTTCGGAGCGTTCACAGTGTTTCGTACCACGTGGTCCTTTCATAAATGAAAGGAGAGATCGGCATTTCAAACCTAACAATAGAGTTTTGAATTTTTTTCCAGTTAAAAGTATTCGAGTTCTTTTATTTATTATTTTTTTTTTTAATTCCTACATAAATTCGGGACGGTCTGGCAGTGAATCCAGGCCGACCGGAAGTTCGTTAAGTTTTTCATGGAAGAGTTATCGATCTTCCAAACAAACCCAAACCAACCGAGACCGTTTTCTGCAACTTCGAGGACGACTAGCAAAATCGTCATAAACCCACAAATTTTCGAAATCGCTTTTCTCAGCGGCGTTTTAATTTTCGATGAAAAGTCGAGAATTAGCCCCTGTAGAATTCACGGACGCGTAGCTTGATCCTTCAATTTTACGCTTAAAACGTTTAATCCCTGAGAAAAGTCGTTTTGAAAATTTCGACTGTCTCTCTCTTACTCACGAGTCTCTCTGCGCGACTTCCAAGTATCCTTAAGAGGTTCAGTCGGTAATGAGCGGCTCCACAGTCACCTCAAGACAAACATGGCACGCTCGATCTTTCTAATTGTTCCTTATACGTGCGTCTGTATACGTGCAGAGCACGCTTAGGACGATTCGTGTCTCTTGCAGGTGGCTTGATCTCTGTCCAACCAGCCGCATCAGCTGTTCTTTATTCTTTGCCTATACGCATAATTCCGAATCGATACATATCCGATCTTTTTTTTTCCTCACTTTCTCACTTTTTTCATTGTTATTAAAAATCGTACTATTTTTTTTTTTATTTATTATTATTATTAAAAAAAAAAAGAAGATACTTATTATCGAAGATTATACATTCCTCGAGGATTCTGAATGCTATTATTGCGTGTGCTCCTAACGCCAGACAACGGGAACCATTACCATAATCCTTTTTTTTTTTTCTTTTCTTATTCCATCGCTCGCAAATTGATACACACGGATAACGAAAAATCGCTGGACCGGTGACTGTTCCTTTCAAGTGTACACGCGGCTCGGTATCTCTTTACGAAACGTCATATCTCACTCGCCTCGCGTACTTTCCATCACAAAGAAACGTACACGTGTCTCCCTGTTTACCGCTCGCCTATCACTCTTATTTCCATTTTTATCTGTAGAAAGCACAGTAAAAGCGAATTAAAAATATATCATTTTCTACAATACGAAATTGTCTTATAAATCTCTTTTTTTTTCAAATCGAGTTCTTTGAAATAAACGTTTTTTCAATCCATTTTTTTTTTCATTATTCATACATTCTATTTGAAAAAAATTCTTTCGATAAAAAATTGTATTTAAAAAAAAAATCAATCGAATAAAAAAGTTTATTTGAAAAAAATTATTTTCTTAATTAAGAAAATGTAGAATCTAAAAATTATTCATCTTTTTATTTAAAAAAATGTGAAGAAGCTAAATACGTTCTTAAACAATTGTTTTTATTTCGATTAAAACCAATTTCCATCCGTTTTTGCTTGCGCGAGTTCTCCCTTGGCTTCCCACTGACGAGTATTCGAGTGGACAAAAAATCCGATTTGACGCGATCCAATTTCTCTCGTACTCTCACCGGGAAAATGATAGCCGCGCTAATTGCTCGAGTAAAAGCGACAATTGGAAAATCGCTGACGACCCGCCGGCTCGACTAGATTAGCACGTGTAACAATTCGAAACTCAATGGTAAAAACAAGGTCGGCCAGGAAGTGAAACTTAAGGTAGTGCGTCCGATCGTACGCGATGAGCGTATTGAAAAAAAAAAACAAAAAAAAAATGGAAAGACAGGGAAATGTTAAAAAATAGAGCAATTAATTTGTTTATATAAAAATATTTAATTTAATAAAAAAATTAAAGAGAAATTAAAATTACTTAATTTTTTAAAATTATTATTCTAAACAATTTAGAAATTATTTTATTTGACAAAAGTGATAATTAAAATTTCTTTGAACGTAATGAAAATTAAAAAAAAAATTCGGCGTCGAATTGACGACGAAAAATACTTTTCTCCGTGAAAGTTAATGATGTTTCATTGGTCGATCTCTCCTCAATGGCCACCAATCCCGAATAACCCTATTTTATAAATGGATCAGACTCAAAACTCGGAATTTCCTTTGGCAGCGAGTTTTCTATTGAAAAAAAAAATTTGAAGTACGAACGCACCTCTGGGTTTACATTGTTGCTGGGTGTGCGCTTACACACGCGTACAATCGTTCTCATGACTCACTTGATCTCTCGCACGTCGGGATCCAGCTAAAAAGACTAGTTGATGCACGAACGTTCGCTGTTCCTTAAAAGGGCTTACGCGACGACTTTCAACCGTTTGCCAACAAGTATTATCGCCAACGAATCATCCCCGACGCCATAAAACTTGTTTCTCTTTATTCTTCTTTATCTCCAGCTCGCCAGACGTTATTGGTGAATTTTTCAGAAGTCCTCGAGCATCGGCACTTTTGTTGTTTCAAAACAAAATCGTCGTCGTGATAAATCATCGATAATCCGATAAATCGATCTATTTCTCCATGTATCGATATATCGATTTATTTATCGATGTATCGATAAATCGATTTATTTATCCATGAGTCGATATATCGATTTATTTATCCATGAGTCGACACATCGATTTATTTATCGATGTATCGATACATCGATTTATTTATCGACGTATCGATATATCGATTTATTTATCGACGTATCGATATATCGATTTATTTATCGATGTATCCATATATCGATTTATTATTAATCGATGTATCGATTTATTTATCGATAAAATCGATGTATCGATTTATTTATCGATAAAATCGATGTATCGATTTATTTATCGATAAAATCGATGTATCAATTTATTTATCGTGAATAATCTGTTCTAAAAAAATAACGTATTAAATAACATTGATTAAATAAATGATCATGACTATATACGCGAACCCGCACGCTTATGTTTCAACAATTCCTATAATAAGATCCGAGGTACGTAGCAACCACGTGGTATTCGGATTATTCAGGGTTAGCCTTTGACAGGATCGGTTTGGCATTCGACACGAGTACTCGTCAAGGCAACGAAACTCGCGTTGCGCATCGCTGCAAACGCGATTGTTAAACGGCGCGCCTCTGCGTCGTCCAAATCGTCATAGTCTCAATTGTCAAAACTTGATCGATAATTTCCGTGGTTCTGGGTTCAAGAGAGGACTAGACACCAAAATTAAGACAATGGCTCGAACAAATAAATTGTAATGATTTGTCAAATACGATGATCACGCAACAATAATAAAATAAGTTGCATCGAGGGTTTGGGTCTGGTTGAATTTGTCACGTCTGTTTGGGTTTCTTTTTTGGATCTGTTTGTAGCTATTTGGGTCCAGATGCGTTCGTTTTGGTCTAATTACCAATGAAATAAGTACTGTTTGGGTTTGCTCGTTTGTTTCGGTTTGGAACGAGTAAACCCAAACAAACCCAAATAAACCCAATAATATAAGTATCGTTGAATAAATAAATGATTGAACAAACGTAATACAAGGAACGAACGGAAAGGTGAGATTAGGTTCTCATCTCCCGTAGCTCGTTACGAATCGTGCGCGGTTATTCACAAGCGAAACGAATAACCGCACCGAGCGAGGAGCACCCACGTAATTATTCCGTAATCCTCCGAGTTTGGTTCTACCTCGCCCACGTTCGATCTTACTCAATTGGCCGGGTTTTCGCGTCTCGGCGATGCGTACAATGCCAGGATCGCCGCGCGTTCTTTACCGAGTCGAGTCGAAAACGTTCACTCGATTACCAGTCGGACCGAATAAAAACAACGCCGCGAATCCTCTCAATTTTTAGGACTCGCGCGCGAATAAAATTTGTTTTCTTTTTTTGGCCAACCGGTTTCCCCCAAATAAAATCAGGCAGCCCAAATCAAAAACAAACCCAAACAAACCCAAACAAGCCCAAACACAATGTTGAATTTTGCGACCAGCCTCACGAAAAAGAAGAAAGGAATTTCCCATCTCGTTCGTAGTGATGTTTCATTAATTTTCCAAAGTTCCTCGGACGACTATTATTCGTAGTTTTTTCGTTTTTTTTTTTTTTTTTTTTTTTTTTCGGAAAGTACGAAGAGGAAAGGTGCCCTCGGAATTTTGATCCCACGCGGGGATTTATTAAGGCTATACCGAGCCAAGGCTTCCACCGTCCGTTCCACCACCATTCATCTTCCCTCTCTCTCTCTCTCTCTCTCTTCCTTGTCCCAAGAGAAATGATGTAACCCTCGGCATTCTGAGATACATACTTCGGGCGTATTACACACGTCGGGTGCACACGACACGCCGAGGTGCGGTCCCTCCTTCGCACACTTGTACACACCGTCGAGTTTGCTCTCGCGAACTCGCAGAAAACGCACCCGAGAAACATCAGCAAGATAAAAGCATAAAGATCGAGCCAATGCATCCGACAGGAGAGAAACAACGGCTTTTTTTATGCCTCTTTGCATTCCTCGCGATCTTACAGCTAGACATCCCGCAACAGGACGTCGCGTCCTTGGCACTCTAGCGCGAACGACTACGCTCACCGACCGATTTTACCCCCACTCATTATTCATCATTATTATAAATAACAAATTATAAATTATTTAGTACGATCATTATTATCGATATATATATATATATATATATATATATATATATAGATATCGATAATAATGATTATAATAAATTATTTGTTATTTGTTATTTATAATTATGATTGATAATGAGTAAATAATAAATTACAAATTATTTATTACAATCATTATTATCGATATATTATATATATATATATACATATATATATATATATATATCGATAATAATGATTATAATAAATTATTTGTAATTTGTTATTTATAATTATGATTAATAATTTTTTTGGCTTGATATATATATATATATATAATGCCAAAAAAATTATCTGACAAGAGAAAAGTGAAAGTAACAAAAACATTTCGAAGTTAACTACTTTTTTCTTGGCCTCGGAGTTTACGAGATATGTATATTCGTACCAATAAATATTGAATACTTGAATAATAAACGTTGAATTGTTACGTCAATCAGCTTGATCGGCAAAATGAGCATACGTACGTATGTTAAACACGTAAAAAATGAGGGGAAAAAAATGCGTGAATTATTTATTAATTGGTACTGGTATTTTTATTTTTTTTTTTCAGGCTGATTCCCGGGACAAGACGGAGCAAAAGGGCCTGCCACCTCACACGACCTTGCAGAGACACGTAAAGGCAAATAGGAACGTTCACATACCGAGGTAAAGAGATCAAACGCTTTGCCATCGTTTAGCAAGAACGACGTAACCTCGCAAATTTTCGAAATCGCTTTTCTCATCGACGGTTCAGTTTTCAATGAAACGTTGAGTATTAGCTCCTCTAGAATTCACAAACGCAGAGCTTTGACCTTTAATTTAACGTTAAAAACGTTCAATTATTGAGAAAAGGCGTTTTGAAAATTTTGACTCTCTCACTCACCCGTTTGGTGATAAATGCTCGTAGATGTCCATAATTACCATTGATAAAAACATTGATTTCATTAATTTGTCGCAGATTTTATTTCCCCGGTGGCAAGCCAGGCCGCCTGTCACAGATCGAAGCGACCATATCAAAAATCACGGCAGCCTTCCAAAGTTTACCGGGTCATCGAGCATCACGCGCCCAATTCCACACAATCACCAAGGCAAGCGATAAAACCCCAAATTTTCCTTTCTTCGATTATCGTCTTTGAAAATTTTTATTATCAAGCCTCAACTTTTTTCTTCTTTTTTCCTGTTTCAGGCCTGCGATTTGGCGCTCTACTGGAAAATGCCGCTTTTCCTCGCTGCCGGTGGAAAGAAAAATGGCTACGTCGAGATGCTGGCCTTCCTCGACTTTTGGAAAGAGTAAGCCAATGAGAAAAGAGGATAAAGCGTACCCCAAAAAGTTACCTCTATTATCAAACTGATATTTTGTTTCTTCGTTTTAATAACTGAAGAAAAGCCCTAAATGCATTTCTGACGACTAGAAAATTCGAGGTATTGAATGTTGACGCTTGTTTGTTTTACTATCATCTTGCTATGCTGAACAAACCAAAACAAACCCAAACATATCCAAAAGACTCGAATAAAACGAAGCAGAATCGAACATATTTTTAAAAACCCAAACAAACCCAAAAAAAAACTCTAAAAAGACCGAAACAATCCCAAAACTAAAAAGACCGGATTTTCAGAATGACGAATACTCACCACGACGCGGCCAGTAAATTCGTCAGGGTCACCACGAAGGGACTACGGAATTCAATTATACCCGAAGATCTGATTCCCCTCGTTCAGGACGTCGTCGAGACTCATCCGGGTCTTACTTTCCTCAAAGAAGCCACGGAATTTCATTCGCGATACGTTCACACGGTCGGTCCACCTTTATCCTCGATTTTACGACTTTAACGCCCAATATTTGTCTCGTGCGGTATCGAAGCGATAAACGAAAATAATAATTTATTATTCCATCGAAATATATATATATATATATATATGTTTGCAGACGGAATATATATTGATGAAATTTATGAATTTTCAGGTTATAGCCAGGATATTCTATTGCGTGAATCGTAGCTGGAGCGGCAAGATTTCCGTCTCGGAATTACGAAGAAGCAAATTGCTCTCGGTAATCTCTCTGCTGGAGCACGAGGAGGACATCAATCAAGTCACCGAGTACTTCAGCTACGAACACTTTTACGTTATATACTGCAAGTTTTGGGAATTGGATCGGGATCACGATTTGTTCATCGACAAAACCGACCTGACGAGGCACAACGATCACGGTGACGATCAATTTGTTGTCGCAGAGCTTCGTCCTTCGATTCACCCAAAAAACGAAACACGACGTGTCCGAAATATCGCTTCGACCTTTTTATCGTTTCGATTTTTTGCGTTTTCGTTGTAAAATTGCATGATTCTTTCTTTTTTGAAATCCTTTAATTAATTAAATTCTTATAAATTAATAAATTAATTTTTTTTGTTAACTTAATTCAATTAAATTTGATACATTAAATTCTTGAATTAATTCAATTACATTAATTAATTCAGCGATCCAAAATTCAATAGAACATTCGGTACCTTCGAAACTGTAAAAATTGGCTCAACGACTTACCTACAGCTGGTAATACAGTCTTGCCGGTTCGAATGATTTTTCAATCTTTTTGTTTGTTCTTCCTTTCAGCGTTGTCGACCCGCTTAATCGAGAGAATATTCAGCGGCGCTGTGACGCGGGGCGGAGTCAAGAGCAGCGGTACTCAACAACCCGAAGACAAAATGAGCTACACGGAATTCGTCTGGTTCTTACTGAGTGAGGAGGACAAGAATCATCCCACTGCCATTGAGTACTGGTTCAGGTGCGACGATTCGTTCAATCGTTTTCTCGTGCTGGCTAATCCAATTGTTGATCGAAGTATTTATTTCAGCAAATGTTTTCTTTCATTTTTTTGTTTGTTTCATTAGAAACCGTAACGAAAATTCTTCGATAATTTTTCAAGCTTATTTAAAAACCTAAATTTCCAATTACAAGAAAAAGTATTTCGTGAAATACTGGAAACGAGAAAACAAATATAGACGGAATGAAATTCGTTGTGTTTTCGTTTGAAAATAAGAGTAATTGAAATTAATGGAATCGATTATTGACAGATGCATGGATTTGGACGGTGATGGTTACCTATCGATGTACGAGCTCGAATATTTTTACGAGGAGCAACTGCACCGGATGGAAGCCATCGGAATGGAGACACTGCCGTTCGAGGATTGCCTTTGCCAAATGCTCGACATGATCCATCCGGCGACCCCGGGGAAAATATCCCTCAGCGATTTGAAAAAATGCAAAATGACCTCGATATTCTTCGATACCTTCTTCAATCTCGAGAAGTATCTCGATCACGAGCAGAGAGATCCTTTCGCGTCGACCAGAGATCACGACGCTGATGGTTACGAGGTAATCAATTTTTTTTTATCGACGCATCAGCAGGTTGAAACTGATTCAAAAGCTGGCTAAAAACGATTCTAAAAAAGAGGATAAAAGCGATTTAAAAAAAAGGCAATTGTACACCGGAGGTAAAAAAATTAATGATTTTTCGTTTGAAATTTCCTCGCAGCTCTCCGATTGGGACAGATTCGCGGCCGAAGAGTACGAACTCCTGGTCGCCGAAGAAAGCGGAAACGATCAAAACGAGCTAACGTAAGTTTCTCAAAAAACGACGATAACGTTTTTTTTTCCCTCCCGGTCATCGTCCCAAAGTTTGTTTTTCGAACTTCTGAACTTTCGTTCATCCTTCTTTGACTTTGAACGGTCAAAAGGTTGGACCGGAGTTTGTGTTTTGCCGATTTGAAACGAAAAAAACTACCGAAAAAGACAAAAAGAAAAATAGAATTGAAGTTCACCGTTGGAAATCAACGAAATCGTTTTCCCAATTTTTTGGTTTTGTCTTTATCGAATGTAAACGGATAAATGAAAAACTGAATATTTTCGTCACTTTCGTAGCTCAGTTTTTCAAAATTACATAAAAAATCATTTTATTTTTCTGTGTTTCAACCATCCGAACTTCGATTTTATTTAAAAAATACACTTTTTGTTCCCCCACCTCGCGAGTGTTGGCCGTACATTTGAAATTTTTGTTTTTTATGAAAAAATGATTTTTCTAATCTGTACTTTCGATACGCTGTACAGAGCTGATATAAATACACGATTATCGTGGATTCGTCAAGGAAAAGGAAAATACCGATAACGTAGAAAATCCGCTCTTACGAAACGCTGGAATTTTTGAGACCTCGAATGGGGCATGCTTAGATATGGTTGTAATTCCTTTGGGGACTAACACTTTCTCCATCTTCCTTCTTCGTTCATTTCTTCTTTTTTTTTTACGGTAAAAGTGCTGCGAGTCTCTAGACAAAATTATCGGATTTCAAAATGCTGCCCATTACGGCATGATCAATATTTGTCGAGTGTTGTAGTTTCAATTCGAAGTTTGCCAGGATTACATTTTTTACTTGAAATTATCCACAATAACACTTTTTAACAATTTTTTATGTTATATAACGCTTTTTTCCATTTTTATGGAAACTGGGCTTTTCAAACTTCCTCTTCGAATAAGCCTCGACTCGATGACTGTACTGAATATTTTTTTTATAAATAATTTATTTATAAAACAGCTTTTATGAATCATTTATTTAAAAAAAATGTTGATGGATAATTTATTTATAAAAGAAGATTTGATAATTAATGTACTTGCGAAATTTCTCGTTGACACTTTTACCACTATTGCCCTTCTCGTACTGTATTCCCTCGGGATTTTGAGACTTTTACGTGAGACAGAAAATGACAAAGATGCCATGTGCGTTTTGTTGCAGGCTGTTTGATGATGAAATGTAACCATCATCTGCAGCTCAGTAAGTAAGTCATAAGCTTGCATGTGTTATTCTCGTCATCTCTTTTTGCAACTCCTGCGTGCGTTTCTGTGTTAGAGTTACCGTTTGTCGCCTCGTTTATTTTCCCTTTTTATCTCGTATCGTTATCGGCTCGCTCGGAATTCAAGTACGCGATTAATGGACAAAATTCGAAGTGCAGAGCAAACCCAAACAAAATTCTAAAGGGATCAAGAATGTCGAATAATGCATCAATATTCACATTTTCGTAAAACTATAATTTGAAAAAAGAGTTCAACAATTTATTTATTATTCCGGACGAAAAATTCATATCCCATAAAAACAAAAAAAAGTTGCTTTTGAATTAAAAAAATTTAAAAAAATAGAATGTTGGATTTTGTCCATTTCTACTTACGTGAATAATATATACAGACTTGCTCGAAAAGTATTGGGCTTGCAAATTTTCTTTCTGGACAACAGAATTGTAAATATAAAAATAAAAATTAACAGAATTGAACTATCGAAATGAAAACCATCCAGAATGTTTGATACTTTTGAGCAAGGTTGTATGAGTAAAACATTCATACATATGTACAATACATACACAAAAAATTTTTTTGGAGCCATGTATTTCATTTGTCGTTTGATTTAATTTTTTCTATCGTTTTTACCGCGTCGTTTGACACCGTATGCTCAAAGAATCTTTCTGTATTTCATACATCTCACGTATTCACAAAATCATACGCCAAGTAACAAGACCACAATATTTTATTTGTACTTTAAGCATGGAAACTCACGATGTAATTTCGTATCGTTACACTTATTTTCATAAAGAACCAATTGTGGCGGAGTTTTATGACGAACGATTTTCTCGAAACTGACAAAAATTTGATCGAAGCTCACACGTACAGTAATACTCGCGATACTCGTCGAAAAAACTCGATAACGACATACTCCCACGAAAATTGAATATATGTACGATCCAACGAAGAAAGCCCGATTCTACGTACAAAACGAATAAAGATACAAAAACAAAACGAAACATTTTTCATTAAAAAATGGAATTCCTTTTTAATTAAAAAATCTTTTTTTCCTTTGAAAAAATCAATTTTCTTTATATTCAAAAATAGACATCGATTTTTATTAAAAATTATCATTTCAATTTTTATTAAAATAATAGAATTTCGTTTTTTTAAGGAAAATTCGGAATATCGTTTTTCATTTATAAATAAAATGTCTTATTACTTAAAAGAATATATTTTTATTTTTGTAAAAAGAAAGAATCTCATTTCCCGAAAAAATCGAATGTCATTTTTTACGAAATAACTCAAACTTCGTTTTGTTTTTTCAAACATAGAAGACTACAAAAACTTGAATGAGTCTTTCGTACGAAATTCGTTTTTGCATATATGAAAATTTTACGTGCGGGTATTCCCGATCTCTCGTATTGCTCGTTAAAACAAATATTTCTCGAATAAAAACCAGATCGTACGAGAACGGAACGGAGGAGGATGTTTTTTCGCCGAATCTCGACGTTCTCATCGGGAACGAAAATACCACGGATTCGAATCAGACGAAGGACCGCGAGAGGGCTACGTTCGAGGATGAGAATCCCTCGTCGAATCCTTCATCGAGGAATTACGACAGCGGGGAAAGCGACGATTACGCCGAGAGTGACAATTGAAAAGAACAAAACCCAAGAAAACGAAAGAAAAGGGCAATTCGAGTCAAGCTTCGTATTCTGTAATTATCCGCGTATCCCGCTCACTTCTTTCGTTTATTTGACAAGACGAAAAAACGAGAAAAAAAAACAGTTCGAACTTCCAATGAAAAGGGCAGAAAAGAATCCCCTTATATTTATATTTATATATACATATATATATATATATATATATATATATATTATGACGTGTGCGCAGTTCATCCCAATATCATCTAATTATTCTATTGAACATATACATACGTAAGTTTAAGTTTATAATCGAAAACGTGTACCTTAAGGGTGTAAATAGACGCCAAACGAACGATTGTTATTTTCGAAATCGTTAATTAGAATTTGGCGGAGGGGGGAAGCGATTATATCATATATCATGTACGAATGTGTCGCAAGGATCGACACTCAATGACTCGAACTAAGTTTTCTGTTTTCTATTTTTTTCTAATCTGCGACCAGTCAATAGCGCTCCTTAATCGTGTTAATTTTGTTCCCGTATGCCTCCTTTTTCATTGATTACTCTGTCCGCCCGAAAACGGCGCTTTGATCTTCATTTTTTTGCCCGAAATAAATTATTTTCAAATTTTGAAAATTCTTCTAACGGTTTGAGAAATTCCCGCAGGAGGCTGGAGCCATCAGCCAGTTCTTTTTCACCGCTATCGGACTGTTTCGAATTCTCTCGTATCGCTGTGTAGATCGATGACAAAAAAAAAACTGGTCGAATATATCACTATTAATTCGATGATTACGAAAGAATTGATTTTTGAAACGGAAGAAATATTTGAAACAAAAAACCCAACTTGGTATCAAGATTCAGAGTTCAAGCGAAGATCGAAGTATAGTATAGTCTTTATATGTATATAGAGGATGGACGATAATTCGACCTTTTCCCTAAAAAGGATTATTCTTGAAATCGTTCAAGTAGAATTAAGCTCCACCAAGAAATAAAAAATCTTAAATTACATATAATGCATTTCGGAGATTATGCAAATAATTTTCAAAATTATTTGTTTTTACTGCCAACTTTAAAAATGTTTGAATTTAAAAAATCCTATAATCGGAATAACGCTAATTATTCAATTTGGATCGCTAATTGGGCCTTAATTTGATTAAAACGACTTTGAAACGCCTTTAAAATGACTTTTTTCAAGGAACAGGTCGAAAGATTGATAATCCTGTATATATATTCATTAGAACGTTCAAACGGAACACTATATCCAGGATCATACCCTAAAGAGTCATCGTAGCTAATAAGTATTTATATACCTTATCATCGATAACGTAACGTAAGCGGTTGGTTATTTGTAAACTGAAATACGTGCCCCTTTTGTAAAACGACGCTGCGTGTATCGAGTACGCGGTCAGATCTGCTCTTAGACTCGAATATATACGCCTGTGTGTATGAGCCTGGCTGTGTGTGTAGGCGTGCGCGCGCGCGTGTATTTCTCTGCGTGTGGCTGTGTGTGTATACATATATACATATCGACGCTTAAAACGCTTGCGAATTTATTGGCTCGGTACGGACTATCCGATATTCGGCACCTTCATTTTTCGAGAAGACAAAAATCATTAATTTTCCATTAAACTCAAACGCCACCTCATATTCATTTGTTTGGGTTTGTTTCGGTTTACAATCCCAAAAAAATAAGTCTACTCTCGCACGTTTTATCGATTTTTCATTTGAATGGAAAATTGGAGAATTGATTGATAGATTTTTCAATTTTTTTTATTCCTTGATTCACCAATATATTTGGGTTTAAAATCATAAAAAATAAATCAACTCTCGCACGCTTTATTGATTATTCATTCGAATAAAATATCGATGAGTTTTTATTAATTGATTCCATGACGAAAAAAATGATCGAGTTTTAGAAATTTGAGTCTTGAGAGACTCGAGAAGAGTACGAAGACCTTTTGCAAGACTGGAGCATCGTGTAAATATATGGATACACACACGTTATATTTATCCAATGTTACATTATATCCAATCGATAATTTTAATCTAGGCGATTCGCGTAATGCTGATCTAGTCCAAAATGTGCTACCGAATCGTATTTTAAGCTCGAACGACTCGACGTCAAATATGAGTTTTCACGGACGCGCCGGTGAAAAAAAAAGAATGAAGAAAAGAGAGTTTTCGTGTTCATCAAGGTGGCAAAAGTGGGAGAGTAAAAAAAGCGAGATTAGAATGAGAAGAAATTGAAACTTCGCGTTTTGTTAATCATCCAAAGATGTAATTATAGTTATTAATATATTGTACTTGTTATAGCTTTTTTTTTACTATTTATATGACGAAAACGATGACCAGGAAGACCGGTGAGAAAGTATAGCGACGGCATAGTTTTTATTATACATTGTGTCTGATCATATTTTACGTTCATTAATATATATATACATATATATATTTATAGATTCATTATATCATCATAGATTTATCGTTGTTTCGGGACTGTTCAATCCCACCATCGTCGTTGCTACTTTTCTCTGTTTCTCGTTTGACTCGACTGCTGAAACGTTAAAGTCCAAGTCGTACATGTTTTCCCCTTCAACGATTTACTAATTTTATTATTTCGACATTTCTAAATTGGTATCAGCCTGAACCAAGATACAACTCGTTTTCTGGAAAAACTCGATTTCTCTCCGTGCTCATTTTCGTTTCTGATGAAATGAACGTTTCGTAGCTTCAGCGAAGTTTTTCGTTTCGCGGCAAAATTCGAAATCTTCGAAATTAAAGCCACTGATTTAATATCGAGAAAAATGAATTTTCGAACGTTTATTGAAATTCGTTCATCTTTTATTCGTTTAATTAATTGATGCTCTCAATTAAAACTTGCTAGTCAAATTATCGTACAACTAAAAGTAAGGGTTAGATTTTCAGTTTATTTTTTTTTGTAGCACGCGATAACTTCCGGCTCGTCCCTGTTTGATTCGTCGATATCGATGACGGAAAGGGAGCTGTAGTCCCTGTATAAATCGTTATTGCGTAGATTCATCCGTTTCATGTTTTTACTTTTTTATTTCCCTTTTTAATGGAAAAGCAACGAATATCAAAAACCACCAGAGCTTTTCCCATGTTGAGATTAATTGTAGGATTCGTAATTTGTTATGTAATATCGAGTAGTATTGGTTGCGAAAAAGTACATGTATAATCCGCTCTAATTGTTTAATACGCTGAATAAGTGCGTTATTGTACGCCATTATGTATACAATCGCAACTTTAATCGCAATACGACGTTTTTCTCACACTCGAGGCGCAGCGAACCACTCTTCCGAGCTATCGTATTTGTTAACTCAAAGTCTCGCCACGAGGAGAGCACGCTTCGCTCGTGTTGCCCAACATTGCCGGGCGATCATTTATAACCGTCACATAGTTACCGATATATCGAAGTACACCAAAAACACGTGCGATTGCAGCGCTCTCGCGCGAGTCTCGCGACACTGCCGTTTTTTTTCCATTTTCGCGTCAACCGCGATCTCGCTTCCCCGATTAATTTGTACGTAAATAATTACGACTTGGACCGTTCGCGTTTCGTTGTCGGGCGGTAGAAAAAACTCGAGGTTTTAATCGTCTCGGAAATTCTCCAAATTGTTCCGTACTTCATTTTCAAAAGCTCGTTTGTTGCGAGGATGAACCAGGGTTTATCAGCGAATAATGCGAATACGTTAGATGAGGCAAACGAAAGTTAATGCGGCTTTGCCATACGTCCGCGTCTTTATCGTCTTTTAACGAAAACGTGCGTTTTAAAGGGTGCTTCGAAAAAAAAAACAAACTAAATCGTATACGCGTGTGCATGCGTGAGTGTGTGTGTGTGTGTGTGTGCGCGCGTCGCGTATGAGATCCACAGAGAAACTATGTTAATCGCAACATTGCATCGCTCGGTAACACTTCGCAGTGTTAACCGAAGCCTTCCGATAAAAATAAACAAACACGTCGGAGCCTGTACGACACTTGAAAAACGGCACGCAAAACGGAAAATAAAAGCCTTAAAACATATTATATCAAGTTAATGGAAACTCATGTACAACTTACGCCTCGAAATATGAATTATGTGTCGCGTACATAACCTTGTTTTGTGGAAGAAAAATGATTTCGGTGTATCCCGTCCTTTGTTTTATTTCGAGCGACGAAACTGAAGTTTTTTTTTTCCAGTGTAAATAAACGTGTGCACGCGTACGATCAATTTTGTACGATGGTTAGGTTAGGGTTCTAGAGAATTCGTTCGCCATGACACGCAATTACCGGTTTGCACGCGGTTCTTTCGAGTTTGCTATTTCTGAATTTGGAAAAAAAACTCTTCGCGCGTGCGCTTTCGTTCTTATCCCTATTTATCGATGTAAATAATCGTAAAAATCGAAGAGAATTTTGCAAACGCGGAGGGCCGCTTCGAACGCTTCGTTTTATCTCGTGAGCGTGATTCAATGTTTGTACGAAAAATGCCCGAGCTCGCGATGAGCGGTGCGCGAATCGAGGTGGATAATCCCGCAACGCGGTATAACGGTACGTTACACTCGCCTCGGAATTCACAACAGTACACCTTCGTGTAGGTCCATTCGGTCAACTTCTCTCTCGAGTCAATCCCGTTCGCGAAACGTTCGAATCACTCTCTTACCCCCTCTCCTCATCTCCTATGTCTTTATCCCCATTTGTTCTTTCGTTATTCTTTCATTTTTTATTCACGTCTCTCCGTTCCTTTTCCTTTACAATTCTCCTTTTTTTGTAACTTTCTTTTTTCAGATGAGCTATTCATACGCGGATTATTCGGTACACTCGACGTCCGGCTACGAGCCGCCGAAACAATTGGTAACAAGATAGCGCTGAATCGAAAACATTCCCTAACTCGAATTACCTCGAAAAAAAAACTTGCAATCGCTCGAGCGAATGAGATTGAAAATGAAAAAAATTAAGCGTCCCTGTTGATCAATCTTGATCGTTTTTTTTATGGAAACACCTATTTAGAGGTTATGAAGACTATCGGGAAACTTTTAACACGATGTTGCAAGACCCATTGATCGAAGGGCGAAAAATGGGTCAGAAGGGCAGCAGGCAGAGAAGGAGGAAGCAAATTGGTGCAAAGGGGGGGGGGGAGGAAGGTTCGCGACGCAAAATGAAGCGTGGGAAACCCAAACATACAATTACACGCATATAGGTTGGTGTTCTCGAGGTTACTCGTTCTCTAGGTCAAGAAACCCCCTCTCTCGCAACGGACGGATAAGTACTGCGTTTGATATCGTGCAAGTTATTATTTCCATAACGATGACAGTTCGATCGCGCCTTTGGCGTTTTCCGGCTGACTTGAATCTTGAATCGTAACCGATTAACGGGACGGGATGTAATAATCGGTAACGGATCTCGAACGGACTTCCACAGTTGTGTATACAGGGTGTTCCAAAAAAAACTAGTATATACAGGGTGTCCCAAAAAACCAACGACAGCGTTGCAACATCCGACAGGCCAGCTTATGGTGATCCAAATACTACCAAGAATAACTAAACATCGCCCTCATTTCGGAGTGTCATAAATGTTTACTTATTTAATAGAAAAAATAATCTATATTTTATTTTTATAGTTTATTCGTTCATTTAAAAAATGCAGAAATATTCTATTTCAAGCACGATCTTTTTGCAAGTTTGGAAATATAAAATTTTAATAGTTTTGTGAAGAAAACTATTTCCGGTCGATAATTTCAGAGATTCGAGATTTATTTTTCGATCTCGATTAATCTGATCTTAAATACTTCGTACTATCGATACATTAATGAAAATACACAAAAATGAAAAAAAAAAAACGTCGGCGAAGCTTTGCCGAAAGCGTAGCGTAGCGTGAAAATTTCGAAGGATCGTAAAAACGAGAAAAAGAGAGGAGTCTCGAGGCGGTGAATTTTTCTCAACTGACGGAGAAACCCCGCCGGGTGAAGATGTGTTTCGCTTTACGGAACGCGGCGGGCCCGTGTGTCGCTTCGGGTTTGCAGCTGATGCTCGGAAAACCGGCTTGATCGAAGAGACAAGCGCAACGAGAGGAGAAGACAACGACGACGAGGACGAATGCTATTCCCCAATGTGCGCGAGCGCGTGTGCGCCTGTCCATGTTCCCTGTGGAACAACGAAGACGATCGAATTCCGAGGTTGACTTCTGCGAATAACTTCTCGTCTCTCGTTGTTTTGCCGTACGAAACACCGCGCTACCCCATCATTTTCTGCTTTCGCGGTTCAACGAAAAAAAAAAAAAAAAACGATTAAAAAAAATGATCTTTTTCCCAGTCGACCGCGATATTTTTTTTTTCCTCGTCAAAGTAACGCGCGAGATTCGTTTGGATTTGTTCGGAAGTTCATTACGCCTCGTAAGATTAATTATCATAATTATTTTGTCACTCGATTTCTTCATTTTAAAAATACACAATTCTGTTGGTCGATGGGTTTTCAAAAAAATCGCTAAAATCCTTGAAAATTCGAACGTAGTTCTCGATAAAACAGGCTCGGAAAAAAAAGTCGTCCAATTTTTTTTTGTTCGGCTGAAAAAAATCAAAACTTGTCCAAAAAAAGACAACAAAATCTTCACTCTAGTCGATGCAATAAATCAAACCGCAATCCTCGTCACAAATAAATACGTTTATATATATATATATATATATAGGTATAATTAATGGAGAAGGTACAACGAGAACACGAGGAGTAACATTAGTCGTTTTTGTTCGTTTCTATCGAGACAAGGTTCGTCGATCCTTCGAGATTTGGTAAGGGCGAGAGCTCTGATCACGATCCGTGATGACGCCCTCCCCGAATCTCGTTACTTCGCGATCGTTCGATCCCGGGGAGCGTTCCGGTTTCTTTCGCGAGGGAACGAAAAGACTGCAAGAGCATTGTCTCGTTCCTTTTGCGTTTTTTTTTTCGTCTCCTCCTTTTTTTTCTCTCCATTCCGCCCGCGGTTGCGTGCGATCCGCGTGACTGTCCGTTTTTTTCAAAATTCATTTTTTTTTTCTTCATCGTCATCATCATCGTCGTCGACGAATATCCGCACAACTTCACTCTTTACTTCGCTGATACAGTTATTTACGAACGATAAATAACGACGTCGCGCACCTTTCTATTTCTTTTTTCCTTTTTTTTCTCTCTAAAAGTAACGTTTCTCGAGTCGGCAACGATCGTGTTCCCCGTGAAATATTTTTCGAGGTATCAACGATGCACAACAGCCTCAACTTCGATCCTGAATCATCGATTATTTTTTCTTCGTTCCTTCCTTTCTTCGTTTCTTCGTTTCTTCCTTCCTTCGTCCGGCTAAAAATTCGGCACCGCCGGTGGATGCTGATCGGAAACGGAACTCACCGAATTCTTCGGCATGCAGACGCAACCACTCTCGACGAGAACGTAATCCTGACCGGTCAGCGTCACCGGACCCAACGGTATCACCAGAAACAAATACGGCACGTATGTCTGCGTACACTTGCCGTGCACCACGTCGCATTCCTTCGACCTGGAGAATACAAACGAAAGTCAAATCAAACCTCTTCGAAATTTCAACGTTCTACTCTTTCCCACGTAACTTGTTTTTTAACTATTTCAATTTTTTAATCGAACGATTACGAATTTTAGTTTACTATTATTATTGATTTATTTAGTTATGTGTTTTCATTATTATTATTATTATTGTCTCTAGTTATTTTTTTAAACCTAAATAAACCCAAACAAATCCAGAAGAAGGAAAGTAAGTATTTACCCAATTGGTACGCTACAAAATCACGAGATTGCTCGAATCACAAAAATGTGATCACACCCCTCCTACGAAAACGTAATGTTAACTTTCCCATCGATTAACAAGCCGATTTTTGATCGACCGATCTTTCATTCGTCCTCGATTCCAACGCGCATTGGATTTCTCAAAAACGATTGAAACTGAAGTTGCACGTTAGTATGGATAAACGGACTCCTCCACGAGTCGAAGTACAGTTATTCTAATCCGAACTTCTTCGCGATGTGCCGAACGACGTCGCGCGATACGTAGCGGTATTTTTTTTTCTTTTTTTTTTTTTTTTCGTTTCTCGATCATTATCGAAATGTACGAATTTATGAAAGATAGCGAGAATGACGTTTACGATTTTCGCGGTGCCGAAGTGCATGCAGGCTTCGAACGTTTTCGAAGTTTCAAGGATCTTGGAGAATTCGGTCGATGAAACGGTATTACGCGAAACGCACCTTCTCCTTGTCCCTCTTTCTTCTCCTTTTACATATATATGTGTGTGTGTGTGTGTCTTGTCCGCTGGATCAGGTCACGAACCGGCTCGGGCTGGTATAGTGAATTATGGGCATAGTTGGAGCGGGATTATATATGACCCACTGCACTCTATTCGCCCCGTGACCGTGTCGTCGACTTTACACACGTTTCTTACCCACCTTTTCGTTCGATCAAGCACGCGATTCCCACCACTCGTTCATTTCACAATTTTATTATTTATCAATTTCATTATTCGTCATTTTTATTGTTCACTAATTTTACTATTTAACAATTTTATTATTCATTGACTTCATTATTTAACATTTTTATTAATTACTAATTTAATTATTTACTAATTGTATTATTTAACAATTTTATTATTTACTCATTTAATTATTTACCAATTGTATTATTTCACAATTTTATTATTCATCAATTTCATTATTTGTCATTTTTATTATTTACCAATTTTACTATTTAACAATTTTATTATTCATTAACTTCATTATTTAATATTTTTATTATTTACTAATTTAATTATTTAACATTTTTATTATTTACTCATTTAATTATTTACCAATTCTATTATTTATCAATTTTTAAATATTTAATTTCAATACTATCCCCAATAAAGAAGAACACGTAGTCATCAAAATGCTTTAATAATTATTAAACTCAATTGAGAGGGCGAGGAAGGGAGGAGGCTATAATTTCGATTGGTACGTAAGTGATTGAACGTTCATTTTCAATTTTCCATTTTTCGTACTTACTCGCAAACTTCAAATACGACTTGCTGCAACAGATCGGGAAACTTTTGGACGATCGTTACCGGCTGGCCACTGGTCAAGCTGACCCCGTACATCGGGGCGGTCGTGTTGTATCGCGTTTTGCAAAGCCTCGAAGGCGATCCGCAGCTTTCCTTCGGGGATGAACTTCGTCCTGCGCGAAACGAGAAAAAATACGTACAATTTTTCATTACATTCCGAACATGCTCATTTTACCTTATAAAAAACCGTACAAAACGTCAAATCGCCTAATTATTTTTTTTTTTTCATTACGTTCCGGAGCTTATCACTTTTTCCAACCCAAACAAATCTTCTACCATCGTTGCCCAAAATGTTTTTATGCGTCGAATAATTATCCTTAATTGTTTTCGCCCATTCAACAATACTCGTAAAAAAACACTAATGCAATTCCTCCATCAACGCTGTGTAACAATTCGAAGGAAATTCTATTTCTTCTTTCCGATCAGCTGACTTTTATTTGAATTGGAGTTTGGTTGGGATTGTTTGGGTTTGTTTGTTTGGGTTACTTTGGGCTTACTTGGGTTTCTTTGAGTTTTGGTTGGGATTGTTTGGGTTTGTTTGGGTTACTTTGGGCTTACTTGGGTTTCTTT
>JAPYZI010003395.1:0-17981 GCA_030523105.1 Ophioninae sp. A BG-2022a | reverse complement strand
ATCGCTAAAAAAAACGCAAAGGGGTATGTATGGAAAAATTTGCAAAAATCGATGGTCCAACTTTGAAATTCTGCCAAAAATCAAAAAATCATCGGATTTCAATTATTAAAAAAGCATTTTGTAGAGAAAATCATAACGAAGAGATCTAGCGCAAAGTGGAGTGCCAAATCCCAAAGGGAAAAAAGTTATCGTTGATTTAGTGAAAAAACGTATTTTGCCCAAAATTCGAAAAAAATTTTGGATTTTTAATATTTTTTTAATAGGTCCTTTACGATGTAATTTGATCCCCTGAACACGAATCTACCGTTAATTTCCCCGAAAACCCAAAATTTCTATGAAAAAATCGTAAAAAACTTGCAGAAAGACGGTTTTTTAAAAACACGGCTTCAAGCCGCCCTCATTTTTAGCGGACCGAATTCCGAATAGCTGGATAACGTACAAAAGAGTGTACAAAATAATAAATTTTCGTTCCAACAAGGAAGTTGTGACGCGTTTGGTACTTCAGGTGAACAGATAATTCGAAGGTTGAAAATGTTTCGCAGGTTAGTTTATTGATGGATCGAATGGGCGGTGGAATGACGCAGGCAGTGCCAGCGAGTGTACCAAGACCGGGCGGTGGTGTACAAATAGGAATGAGCGGTCAGGAAACACCGAGCGAATCCAGCGAGGCGGACAGCAGCGAGTGCGACACGACGGGGGACGAGGACGGTTGGGAATCAGGTGAGTCCTCGGCATCTCTGATGGCGAATCATCATTCAATAACACACAGCAGTAGTCGTACACACGCAAATACGAATCAGCACCACAGATCTAGTCTAAGGGAATGCGCCAAGAGTCTGTTGACGCGCGGTGATAAGGAGAGAAATAGCCAGAGGCAAAACGCGAGCGCGACGAGCGCTAAGCGTTCATCAGCGTTTTCACGCTCTACGACCTTGGATACATGATTGTGAGATCTGGGAGATTCTCTTGTCCGGGAAGACTCGTAGTCCCGTCGCGACTTTTCTTTATCGCGCGTCCGAAAACTTTGCCCTCTTCTTACCCCTTTTGTTGTTGTTGTTGTTGTTGTTGTTCTTCGTCTTCTTCTTCTTCTTCTTCTTCTTCTTCTTGTGTTTGATTTTCATCGAACCTCACGATGCAAAAAAAAGTAACAGGGAAAGATTTATTATCGATCGCGGAATAATTAATTGATCCGTGTTCTTTTCGTGCGTTATATGTTGAACGACCTGACAAGATTTTCTTCTTTCCTCGAAACAAAAATGTTTCCATCACTTTGCTTCGACCAAAATGTATTATTGACAATCAAATGTTACAAATTAGTAGACTACGTACTGATAAATTTTTCTCAAAAGTGTTTTTTACAATCGTCTCATTCTGAAGAAAAAAGAAACAATTGTATCGTAGAGAGGGAAAGGAAAGGGCGGGTTGGAGAAGGGGGTGTTTTAGACAAAAACAGAAGCGAGATTAGTTCATAATATTCTTTTTTTTTTTTGGCTTTCGCGTTCTCTTTCCTTCTCTCTGGATCTCATATGTTTTCGGCCCTTTTCGTTCTTTTCAAGTATCACCGTCGTGGCCGTTTTGATGAACGACCTTGAAGCGATTATGGACTAGATTAAGGTCAGAAGAAAATGGAAAAGGAAGGTGAACGTAGAAAAATTGTTTTCTCGATTGAATTGCTGCGATCCCGAAAGCTGGTCGATCGAACTTTTTCTTCTTTTTTTTAAAGCCTTTTTTACACCTTATTTATTCTTCCTCGTTTTTCGTTTATTCTTCCGGTAAATCGGGATTCGTCGTTGGAGAGTCGTTTCGTAATTATTGAAAACGACAAAAATTGTTTCTTTTGGTTTCCTTTCTTCTTTTCGTTCCCTCGACTTTCCATCAAACGTTGATTTTCGTTTCGTTCTGGAAACGCATCTGTCCAGGCTTTTGGAATCGTTTGTTTTTCGTCCCTTTTTTTTCACTCTTTGATCGTGACCAGTTTTCACGATATTTTCAGTGTGCGCCGATCGCTCATCCAATCGGCCATGAATTCATAAATGATGGTTGCGATTCAACAATTTCAACAAGATTTCTCGGAAAAAAGAATTTCTCATAATTGTTTTTCGTTTCGTAAATTAATATTCGTTTTTAGCGGAAGTACTCGTTCGACGGATTCTTTGGGCAAGTCATTAGAAAATTCGAGGGGAGGGATTTAACACGATGTATACCGATTGATAAAAATCTCTCCCGTTTATCAATGGGGGGAAGCGAATCGTTACTTTACGTTTTTACAAACGTACACGCGAAGCGATGCGATACACTCGAAGAATTCACGTGGATTTCTCGTTGAAGAAATTCTCACGAAGAAAATTGATGTCGCTTCGGAATTCGATATTCGAACATTTTTTGACACTCGATACAGCGGCGAAACCTTGCGAACAGAGAGAAACAAAGAAAACGAAAGAAAAGAGAAGAAGAAAAGAAATAAAAATGATTTGATAATAACGAGTCTGTAAAAGTGAGAATAAATGATCCGTCGTGCACTGTCGCTTTGAGAAAACTTCAATCGTTTGGACCATGGTAGTTTTCTTCCGGCGTCCTTGAATTTCAGGTTTATAGAAGCGGTCATATAAAACTGAAACTTCATAGCGTCAAGAGGAAAACCTGCAAAGTTGCATTATCAATCACGATACGATCGAGCGAAACGAATTGCCAATTCGACGGAGCATTTGTCCTTTTTTGCTTCTTAAGATTTATCGGAACGAAGAAAACCATCCGTTTCATCTTTCTTTCTTTCTTTCTTTTTTTTTCTTCCAATAAGCTAGATCACATAATTGTTATTGAACGTCGAATGTAAAAATTACTGTTAAGTCTTACGGATTATCCAAGAATGGGAGATGCCGGGCTTGGGACTGCGGAGTATCTTTGACCTTTTTGCACAACGGTGTTGTCGCAATCGTACTAAAAAAAAGCCGATGAAAATTCTTCGGTCGAAGCTACGCGCGAAGCCTGTTCCTGAAAATACAAAAAGGAATGAGCGAACGTTGATGGTCGCGGTACACAGTACTCCCAAAGCCCGGTGCAAAAAGCGAAGGAATATATTCTTTATATTCCTTCGGAATATATTCTTTATATTCCTAGGAATAGATTCTAATAGGAATAAGTAGCCGTTAATTCTTGTTGATGAAACGACAAAAGTTAACTCGACGAGTCGTTTGTAGAGAATCCGGAGTAGACGGTGCCTCAATGTTGAAAGCATAATAATGAAGAAAAACAAACGATATACATAAATAATAAGAATAATAATAAAACAAAAGAGAAACTGACATCTACAGTAGTTTGTAACTCTCAACAGTTTCTTTTGGCATTCAGTGAAGGTGTACCGTTGCACACAATAATTTATATATATGTATACATATATATATATTTCCGTTTTCTCTGCATGCACACGTATTAGGTTGCTTCGTTTTTTCGATCTTTATTTTTATTTCCACGATTGTCTCCGAAAATTTGTGGGAAACGTGTAGAAAAAAAAGTCGAGGCGAAAATTGATATTTCGTGGATTTGGCGATTGAGGTTATAAACTCGAAACTGAAGTAGCCTGATACTGGTGCATTCCGCGTCAGCCCAGGCCTACGAGATTCGCGATTTATGAAACATGCAATTTTTTTTTCAATTGCACACTTGCCCGGTAGAAAAAAAAAGTACTGTGCGTAATTCAACCATGTTTTATTTTCGACACTTCGTCGAGGAAATTTTTCGTTCGTAGACAAATGTTTCTTCCTGTCTCGAAACGATAAAAAAAAGAAAAGAAAAACGTAAAAAGATAGAGGGTCGGGTAGCCGAGAAATTCCCACCGATACACCTGTACTCACACGTTTGTAAACATCGACACATAAACACACACACACAAAAACAAACATGTACATAAAAAACACGCATTTATTAATTCTCCGAGCGAAGAGAGGTTATGTCCGAAGCCGAGGGAATCCTCGTTAGCGCGGAGAATTGATTCATCGACGAATACACACTACCTCCATTTACAGTTTCAAATAAATATCATGACTGTGTAAATTATCTTAGTGTTAAAGTTATAAAATTCGTTTGTTCGTTGATCGATGTAGCGACAGAGCGATGTATAATTATTAAAATAATAGTAGTTCAATCTTTATCCTGCGATAATTTAATTATTACGATTACGATTATTATTTTTATTTTTTTTCGTAAATATGATTTTTCTTTTTCGTATGATTGAACAAATCTGAAAGAGCGAGAGAGCGAGAATGCGTGGAAAGTTTATCGAAACTGAAACGCGTTTTTCTTCGTTTTTTAACCTCTTTTTCACAATGTGTTACAAAGTGCATGTCCATTGTTCATCGAAGTATGAGCAAGAATTGATTATTTCGGTCGATTGCCAATTGTCGATTGAATCGTGGCAAGGGTCTTATGTACAATTGCTATGGTATTGTATAATTATTATTTTGTGATATTATTATTATTATTATTATTACTAAGGTAATGATCGTTATAATTGCAAACGATGATTTCGTAAAGAGTATCGAAACTGCTGCTACGGCTTGACACACGATTCGTTATTTGTACAACGATATGCACTACACGAATAGTCCAGGGGTTCATTAAACACATCCAAAAAAAGGAAAAAACCAGAAAACAAGAAAAAAAAAACAACAAACATAACCTCAAACCCCATACTTATTTGTATTCGCTCCTGCTTTTAACGCTATCGCTGTGTTACTTCTGAGTGAAGAAAACGACACAGAATATGTTCGCTTGGATGTTACGAGTCTGTACACCTCTATCGTTCGAATATACTCGGTTCAATAGTTTTTTCTTTCCTTCGGTACACTCAAGACTTTTTTTGTTTATACGAAACATGTTTGCGCATGTGTATAAGAGAGTGCGCGTATACGGCACAAACCCGTTGGAAACTCATACGTTAGCTCGTTTGCACCATGCACCCTTTTCGCCGTAACCCGTACGTTCCCCATACATTTTTATACACTCATGGGTTTCGGTTTAGACTTGTGAAGTCATTGTTTTTCTTGCTCGAATTGGAGTCGCGAGAAGCGTGCGAGTAGTGTGTTCGCGAGTGAACGTTTTGCCCAAAAGATTTGTTCTCGGTGTGCGATAATGAGGATTGCGCACGTCGATAAGTTTTTTTTTCGTTTTTAGTCCTTTTATTTTCTTCGTTCGAGTACACGTTGAGGCATGCGCCTAGCTAACAATTGCAACGGATTTGCATAATTGTCATCTCCGTATCTTCGTCATCGTCGAGCAATTTGTTGAGAAAAAAGTTCACTTCTCGTGTCGTATTTGAACTCGCGCGGTGCAAATCTCATCTCGTCATCAACGTTCACTCGGGCTTTCTCTCCGGACACTCCGTTTCTTCGTTTCTTCGCTTCATTTGTTCCGTTCTGATATTTCTGTGTAATTCGCTCATCCGACAAAAACAAGTTTTATTCACCTTTTTGTATCCCTCTGTGTATCTGTTCGCTCCGGCCAGTGGACTTGGATCAACGTGTGGGCCGGTACCGCCTTCTCTCCGACGGAGGAATGATAGATGTTTTGTGAGGGAAACCCCGGTCGGCCATCAACATCTTCATACATCTTCGAGCCTTCGATCGTATCACTGACATTTGCGAAACGTCTCGAAGCTCTTTGTCACGTGGCGTTGCGCGTTGCCACTGAGGTGTTTCTCTTCGCGTGTCTCTGGGAAACGTTCGAACGAAGGGAAACGAGAAGCCCTCTTCTTTGGGAGCACTTTAACGATTGGCAAACAAAAATATCGACGATCATCGATATTAACATCGACTTTTTTCTAATCGCGACTCTGAGTGAATCTCGAGCGTCATCGTCATCATCATCATCATCATCATCATCGTCAACATCATCATCATCATCATCATCATCTTCTTCATCGTCCGGGGAGAAAAATCTTGGGCTGTTCATCGATTTATCGATAAATTCGAACGGATATTCGCGGATTTGTCTTTTCCGGGATTAATCGGTTGCCAAGCATTCGATGAGGCAACGAAAAAGAACAAAACAAAAAAAAGTCGACGCACGTTTTACATCGATGATTTATTCATGTATATTTCACGTATATTTTTAGGAATATAGAAAAACGACTATTTATTTAATTTATACGATTCTTTCGAAGACGATTGTCGCCACGATTGTGTATTTAAACATGTAAATTCAATTACATGCGGACAAGTTGTGATCGGTTAGGAAATTATATATTCTCGCAAGATTAAATCTTGGATAAAAGTGAAGATAACAAATCGAAGAGAAAAAGGATGAAAAGCCAATTATATTTCTCCCCGGTCGCGGTTTCATCTCTCGTGTTCGAATCTATCGATGATCGATCAGCTGAGAATCTCTTTTATTCGCACCGGACGTTACAAATGCTCAGCGCGCACATAAACTTTCTTTTTTTGCATGACACGATTTATCGTCGGTCTTAGACTCACCGGTAATCAGGATCGTTTCTTCCGTTCTTTTCTTCTTTTGTATCATCGCTTATTGGAAAAGCAGAAATTGGGCGAAACGATAGGAAAAAGAATAAAAAAAAAAAAACGTTTGCGTGGTATTAGTGAAATTCGATAACGGAACAACGAAATTGATTTCGTCGATTGAGCTTTTCGTTCACTATGGCTGTTATCCAATAGAAGTTTGGTGGCTGATACACTCTTTTTTTATTTTATTTTATTTTTTTTTTTGGGTTTTCGTTCGGCTTTGCGAATTCTTCTTCGTTCAATTCGCAAAATTTGTACTAACAATTTTCCTCACTGTCCTGCTACTCCAAAAGTTCATAAACGTTTCGATCCTTCGATGGAAAACGACAAGAAGGAAGAAATGATTTATTGCAAAGCAATTTAACTTTTGTTTGTTTCCGTCGAATCGAAATCTTCATTTCTTCCCGTGGAATCTCAAATGCGCTCGATTCTTGGTGAATTCCTCGTTGAACCCAAACAAACCCAAACAAACTCGAGCTCCAGAATTCTGGCGACGAAACGTTTCACGGTTTCCATCGTTGAGTCTAATGCGATCTAATAACGAAGAGTGAAGAAATATCGATTAACGAAGCGAAATACCGCGAGAGTGAGAGAGAAAATGTAAAAAAAAAAAAAAAAGAATGATCGAAAAAATAATTGCTCGATTATTTACGAACGTGGATCGAACGAGAAGTGAAATTGTAACACACAAACACACACGCACGCGCGCGCCCCAATTTATTAAAAAAAAAAAACGACAAAAAAACACGATCGAAGAAAAAAAAAAGGTGCGGAATTTAAAAGGCGTGAAAAAAAAAATGAACGCGTCAAGAATAACGATATATAAAAGCAAGACTATTTTCATAAGTGATAAATTGTAAGTCAATAATTTACGTGACGAAAGGAAGAAGTGAGTCCGGTTGAGAAATAGAAGAAGAAAAGTAAGATAAAAAGAAACGAGAACGTGTGAAATTTGATAATCGAGAGAAAAAAAGAAAGGCAAAAGGAAATACCGACATCCTGCTATTACGATTTTTCTCGTGAGGCTTTCGAAGCTCCGATCGCGATTTCGATACGATTCCAATTTTAACGATCGCTAAGGGCCGAAAGTTGGGAGAGAAAAGCGAGTGGAATTTCGGGTAGCATCGTCCATTTGATTGTTAAGAAGTATGGATTTAAAAAATCACACACACAAAAAAAAGCAATTCTCTGTGCAAATACATCAGTGTGTGTGTGTGTGTGTGGGTGTACGAGTGTGTGTGCGCGTGCGCGTGTACTTTTTCGTGACGGTACAATTTACGAACACGCGAGAGTTGCTGACCTTTTTTTTTTTCTTCCTTTTTTTTCGTCGCAACGATTAATCCGAGATTAGAAATTTGCTGATAAAAATTATGAATTCTCATCGGATTCGATCAATGACCAATCATCGGGAGTGTATGTTAATCCTCGATTATTGAAATCCGATAGTGACGTTACACTCGAACGACACGAACGCATTGTACGAATGATTTATTGTCCCAGGCTAAACGGGAGCAAACCAACGCTCCGAGTTTTTATCAAGAGGAGAAGAAAAAACAATCGGAAACGAATGTCACGCTCTCAAGCTAATATCGTCTTCGAAAAACCTCGAAAAATAAGAGAAAGCAAAAGCAACAAAGGTGAAAAGAGAACTAAGAGATAACCCCCTTTTTTTTTGAGGATTTCATCGATCCGGTTGAGTTTTGAGGTTAGTCGATCGATTTTTGGAGTCGATCGATTCGATCCCGATCGATTTTTGGAGTCGATCGATTTTTGAACTCGTTCGATTCGATCCCGATCGATTTCTCGACTCAATGGATTTCGGAAATCGATCGATTTCTCGACTCAATCGATTTCCGAACTCGATCGATTTCTCGACTCGATCGATTTCTCGACTCGATCTATTTCTCGACTCGATCGATTGCTCGACTCGATCGATTTCTCAACTCGATCGATTTCTCAACTCGATCGATTGCTGAACTCGATCTATTTCTCGACTCGATCGATTGCTCGACTCAATCGATTTCTCGACTCGATCGATTTATTTTCAACAACGAATGAACTTTTGCATTTGAACAACTTCGACGCTGAGCGTGACGATTCTTGCACTTGCCACTAACCGGTGCTAGCATATATATATATTTTTTTTGCAATAGAGCGGTCCTATTCAGAAAAAATAAAATAAAATGCTACGTGAATGAACGGACGGTTTTTTTCGTACATTGGACGAGTGGAAATTACGGGCACTATACTATACAGACACACGACGATACTCATTACATACGTTATATCAGACACCACACACACACACACACACACACACACACACGGAAATAAGAGCGTGAGAGAGAGAGAGAGAGAGAAGAAATACCTGTTGAAGGAGTTCCCTACGCGACGAGGGAATTTCGTCCTCTTGTAGAATTATTAAGTAATTACACTAGTTACTGAGAAAATAAATGTTAATATGCGGTCCGTAAGGCTATATACTTTCACGATGTATCAAACTCAACGAAACCCATCCCGACTATTTTTCCGCATTGAAACGAAAGAAAAAAAGAAAACAAACAAACAAACAAAGAAAACAGAAGAAAAAAAACGAGGGAAAGGCCGAATCAAAGTTTCAATCAAAAAAAGAAGATAAATAAATGAATGAATAAAAAAAACTGAATTCTGAACGTGCATTACAAGGAAGTTACTCGTTTCTTCCCTTTTATTTTTATTCTTCTTTCTTTTTTTTTTTTTAAACCGTCCCATTATTGCCATTTTTCGACGAGCGTATTTCTTCCCTGCGATTTTTAGAGTGTACTCTTGAAATAATATTGCGACAATAGAGGATCGATGATGCGTGTGCGTGTGTGTGTGAGAGAGAGAGAGAGAGAGAGAGATCAAAATGATTTATCTATATCACGCTTGTAACGGATTATCACAAAATAATCATCGTTTCAATGATTTTCCGAATCATTGAAAATCGAAGAAACGAAAAAAAAGAAGAAAACAAAATACAATTAAAAGATCGGACCATCAAATTTTATTTTTCTCTTGCCCTTGAGAAATCACCTTTTCTTCCGTTTAATTTGAGCGGTCTCGAAGTCGAAAAGGTTAGAAAATAATATTAAAAAAAAAAAAAAACAAAGAAAATATCAGCAGATTTTTTTTTTCGAGCGTTTCCTCATTCTTCATCACCTTCTGTCTTTCATGCAAACACACAACCGGAATCATCGATAATATTCACATACGGTGCTTCCTGTGTAAGTTACAGTACGGCGAATTGCATGCCATTTTGATTTTACGTATCCAAATCTAAATAACTCGTTAACACGTTTTCGACAATTTCAAATTGTGTGGATTAAATAATCAAAACGAAAGAAAAATAATACGAAAAAACAAAACGACAAGGATAATAAATAAATAAATAAATATGTATGTATATAAGTTTTTCTTTTCCGTAATACTGATTTGCTGTATTATCGTTTGGGTTTGTTCCGATGATTGCTGCATTGCGATAAAATCGTGACGAAGCAATGAAAAAAAAAAAAAAAAAAGGAAAATAAAAAATAATCAAATGCAAAACGAACGATTGAGAAAACGAAAAGTGAACGTGACTGACGCTGGGTCTGCTTGCAGGGGAATCCACGTATTTGTGACTTTGAGACATGACTGATGGCGGGCCAATCAGAGCTAAACTCCTCACAGACGATCAACTCCCGACTGCAACACAACGCTTGATTACCAATCGATCAAACGTAATGCATCAACCATCGCATCTCCCGCCTGCCATCCGCTGAGCATGATCTTTGTTTTTTTTTTTTTCGTTTTTTTTTTTCGTTTTAATCCAATCGACCAACCGCATCCCTTTGGTCCTGCCTTAGATAATCGATTTAAATATGATTTTTGTAATCGGATCCTTCGTGGTTTCCAATAATAAATCGTTACGTCCTGGTGAGACTCGATAGACGCTTTTGAACTTCGAACGAAGAGAAATGACAAAAAAAAAAAAAAGACGTTTTCTTTCTTTCCAGCTAAACGAATTGGGCTTCAAACAAACGAACGAAAAATCCAAAGAAACGAAAGTTTGAAAGAGTGGAATCTAAAAAAAAATGGATTTTTTAACGAAAATTCTCTACTTTTTATTTTGTTCGATTAATCATTTTCTATTTTTTCGATTTAAACGCGTCTCGAGGATCTCGCGGTTAGAAAAATTGTCAAACTTCGTTTTTGGCGACGAAACGGACGTTGAATCGAAGTTTGAGACGAAATGATTTTTTTTTCGAGAGCGAATATGTCGCGAAGAAAGAAAACAAAAAAAAAGTGAGAAAAGAAGAAAACTCGACGAGATTGAATCGATAGTGGTTGGGCGGTGACCCGTAATAATGCGAGAGACAAAAAGTCGATCACGCGACATAAAAGGGGCGACTGTGATCGAACGTTTTAACGTTAGTTAAATTAGGGACGTTCTTTAATTTATTTATTTAGCAAGATGAGGTTTAAAATCGAGGAGATTGTAACGAGCCTCATAGTAGCCCGATGAAGTTGGTTCGTTCAAGTCGGACTCTTCCGGATCAGTGGCGACAATGAACGATGTATTTATTTAATTTTTTTCTTTTTTCCCTTCATCGAATATCCCGGTTATCGCATTTAATCGTTGTTTTCCGTTTTTGTACGTTATTTCTTTTTTTTTACTTTCGAGATGTCACAATTGGATCGAGGGACGAAGAAAAGTAGTCGTCGCCCGTTTTACCGTTGAAAACGATATTTCTTTGTGTTTTTTCCGTATTTCTTACGCCCCCTATCGTTCCTCGAAACGAAACAACCGTGTTGCGAAACTTTGTATTTTTTATCTCATCGACTCAAGCCGTCTTGGATTTTGTATCTTTCTTTTCTATATTTAACGACACCCTCTAATCGTCGATTATCGAAAGCGTAACTCGCGTTGAACCTACAGAGTACAAAGAGCGTCGACTTGATCTCAGATAGGTTATGGAAAGCGAAAAGTTAACGAAGCAGAGAGAAAATTACTTCGAGAGTAATTAACGCGACGACAAAAGAAAAAGAGGATCTTTTTTTTTTTTGGCTTTCGTGAATTTGTACAGCGAGGAGAATCTAACTGGATCGAGTTTCAATGCATTTCTTTATTCTTTTTTTTCTTTCGTTTACCTCCCCATGTTTCGTTGGAACGTTAACGAAAGTTGCGATTTCTTCTCCGGTAAGAATCTTCGTTTATTGGCTATGTGATCTTAATTTAAAAGTTTTAACGTAGGATTTTAGTTTGGCTCGACGGGGACAGGGACAGCAATTGTAAGTTTATAATCTCGCGATTCCCGTAGCGTTACTTATTTCCTCCTTTTCTTTTTTCTCTTTTCTTCTTCTGAATGCAGATTTATCCGGTGTACAGTATTCCCAATAGAAAAGAATTTCTGTTCGCGAAGAGAAAAGAGGAGAAATGTATATTTCCCCCTTTTTAAAAATATTTTTCGTTGATTGACCACGACGACCAGGAGGTCGTTGGAATCGTGAATCGTTTGACGCAGGCTCGCGAAATCGATCGGGATTTCAATAATTGTTAAATGAAAAATGTATGGACTTGAAGAAAAGGAAACAAGACCTTCCCCACGCACGAGTTTCGATTTCTTCGCTATGCTTCCACATCCTCGATTTAATTCTTTCCTCTTTTGTTTATGTTTTAATTTTTATTGTTTTTAATTTGTATTAAGTAACGCGTAACTTGCGTCGAGTACAATTGATAAAAGGAGGAAGAGACAACGAGACGAAACGATACGGAAACGAGAAGAAGAAATATGGAAAGAAAAAAACGTCACGAGATAAAGTCTTCGAAGTTGTCGTCGATAAATGATTGAGGTTAAGAACGCGGAGTGCGCGATAAAATTTGGCGTTCGAGGGAATTGCGATTACGATTGTGCGATTTTTCGTTGTCGGTACGACCGTCGGGATATGTTTCTTTTTTCATCTTCCTCTCCCGCGGCCGCGATTAAAGCCACCTCGTCCACGACCGGATACCTTCCCCTTCGGTGGCGGTGATTTCGGCCGGAGAGCCTCGATTCTCTCCGTACATCCGGTTGTTATTTGACCCGAAGAGAAATAGCTGCTGTAGAGGTCTGCGTTGAAATTCGTGTTCGTCAACTCCGGACCAACCGTCAACCAGCCTGGACGGATCGTACTGTCGCGACCGAACAGATGCAGCCTGCCATGAATTACGAAGTGATTATTAATCAAAAGTCCAATAAAAACAGAAGATAGACTCTACCATTTGTTTTCCAGCTATGGCTCATAGATCGGACAATGAAAAGGTAAGGTGTTAGTTCTTGGTTACGCTAAGCTGTCGAGGAGTCTACGAGTCAGCGTTCAATTTTCCTTCGCGGAGGAATCGCTGTCGCGAAGAAGCGAAGTTGATTGCTCACCGTCTTCTGCCTAAGCAAAAGTGTTCGATAATGTGAAATATCTCGACTGGTTTTTCGATCGATCCGTACTCCGGTTCCTCCGATATGATGAGATCGATGTCGACGTTAGCATGAATGAAATCGCCGTCGGTGGATCGTCTGACCGTTCCCTTGATTCCCATCAAACAGTGTTCCTTCGTTCTCTGCAGAACGGCTTTGCTGTCGAGGTTCTTGCTGTGACCGGGATTGTCGATGTTCGTTCGTATCCAGCATATATCCTCGCAACGTCTGAAGCCCCACTTTCTCAAGCAGAAACGTCCCATGTCCAAGCCGTCGCTGCTGCCGCACCAGAGGAAAACGAAGCTACGATTCGCCGCTATCTCACCTATGTCCAATTCCATTATTTGATCCCAGTTCCAAAGTTCCAAGTTTGTCGCTCCGCACGTTCTCTGATACTCCTCCAGTGGCGGTTCTATTAGTATTACGTCGAACTTGCAGTTGAGCTCTTTTAGATTGTACTTGAGCAGATCGGTCTTGAGATACATCGGTGGTGTCGCCGTCTCCGATATTAGGTCGTCTTTCAGTTTTATCAACTCGCGGAGCTTCGGGTACTCCTCGAATCGGTCCGCTAAGCCGACATCCCTGATGAAGTTCTGCGGCCTCTGACCAGTGTCGATGAAGTGCTGGCAATAGTCGTTGTGAGGATTGGACGATTGGGTACCCTGAAAGATCGCGTATCGTGAGTCTTTGATTTACGAGCTCTGAGCGGCCGAGCGGTACATACTTTTAGGAATGTCGAGGAATCCTTGTAAACTATTTCATCAGCGTTGTTCTCTCTGGGATTACGCGCTTCGTCGTCGAGCTTGGAGAACTTTTTCTCCCCCCTCTTTTTCTGAACGCTGTCGAGATCGGTGCCCAAAATTTGTCGAAGCTCGTCGACACTGGCCACACCCAGCTGTAACGATGGAAACGATGAATGGAGAACTTCGATAAAAGGTTATGTATACGCGCGACGTTATTGAGGAAAAAAACACCTTTCGTTTGTAAACTAAATCTCGAGGAACACCCGTTTCGAGCTGAAAGTATTACAGTGAGAATGACAATTATGGAATCACGCTCGTGACACTCACCGTTTGTGCAAGTAACTTTTTACGCTTTTGCGATCGTTCGCGCAGTGTCTGCAGCATTGTCGTATAATTTTTTAATACTAAATCGTCGGGCTTATCGATAAAAAAACAAGGATTAAAAAGAATCGCTTTTTTCGTTAACGCTTGGCGCACGAGAGGTTAGAAGAGCGCACGTCTCGCGTTTTAGCCTCTCTACGCGAGAGGCGGTCTTTCCTGTAATCCTTTTTTTTTCTGATCATTGATACACTCTAATATCACCGTAATTGTGCGACGACGATGCATGGAAGACCACTTGCAAACATCCTTCTCCAACATCACATCTGTAGACTTGTCAGAATCTACTTTTGTTACGAGGTTAAAATACTTGTTATGTGTTTTGACGCTGCTCGAGCCATCTCTCTCACTCTCGCGCGCTTCCTTCGGCTGAATTCACAGCGAACGACACTAGCGACACGCAGAGCCGGCACGAGCTATCGTTGATGAAACTACGATCTATTTCGGATCCTGATTCCACGAGAATCCGAGTATTTCGGTTAGAAGCGAAGAAAATAGTATCGGACGGATTCGACAAGTGCTTTGTGAATAGCCTCCCAGTAGAAAACACGAAACGATGGAAGTCTCGAAATAGTACTTGACTTGAATAGTTTGCCGCATCCGGCCGCGTCCGCCATCTATGGAGTAGCGAGGAAGTGATAATATTTGAAAAGACGCGACAGTTGCGTGCAGAATCGATTTGCAATTTCCCAAGTTTCGAAGAATCCAGTGATGTGCCAAAAGACAATTTTATTCGTGTTACGTTAACAGGCTATCGCATCGAATCGGATGCCCAACCGTTCTAATTAAATACAATTAATTAAACAGCCAGTCCGTCTTAATAAAATCGCTTTTAATTAGACGGTCGGCCTGTCTAATTAAATACGATTGCTCGAAAATAAACGTCATTAAAAACGAGAACTCCTTCCGACTAAGAAAACACGCGATCTTTTTTCGTCGTCCGTTGTGGTTAAACCGTTTTGCAGTTTTCGTATTGAATGACGAGTGGATCGCGGAGAGTCGTGACAAAAAATGAAAATTGAGGTTATGCGCTATTGATAGTAGTAAGAACCGACCATTTTTTTCGAACGTCCACCAAGAAAGATTCACGATGGAATCTTTAATATCAAGGGGGATAAGTGAGTGCGAAATTGGCCGGAATTTTCGAAAGAAAAAGGATAGACGACGAGGTGTAACGTACGCGTGGAAGACGGCGTTCAAATGAGGAGAAAAGGAGATTACGAATGCGGGGTGGGGCGCGGGGGTGCGGCAAGTTCGCGAGTCTGGCGCGTGTCTCGTTGGTCGTAGATCGCGATTCAGTAACGTCGAAATCGGCGCAGAGTCGGCGCTGTCTTCTCTGCTCCGATAACACAAACACACACACGCACAATCATTATTGCAATAACTTATCGATGAAAGCTTTGTTATTATTCACAAAAAAAGGAAGATAGCCAAAAAGAATAAGTATAGACCGCGTTCGTAACCGCGAAAAATCGGGTGATATCTTCGCGAGGAAAGAAATCGGGCGTTGTCAAACGGGCCCACGGTGGGTGACAGAAACGACGCGCGTTCGTACTTCGATTTTTCCATCGAGGAAATTTTCGACGGAATTCGTGGAGAATCGTTTTCGTCGCGTCGAAGGAAAAAACAAAAACGATCGCCGCTCGACACCCACGTGGATCCGGACGCCCGTTTCTTTCCTCACTTAAAAATCTTTTACCCCCACTCCTTTTTTTCCCGCTTGGAGTACCAACGTCGCCGGCAGTTCTTTTCAACGGAAAGGTTCGTAATATCGTCAACTTGCCTACTCAAAATTCACCAAATGTTTTCAAAAATTTATTTGCGTTTTGAAATTTTTGAAAATTCTTTCGAAAATGTATTTTTCTCTCAATTTGGAAATCAATTGTTTTCGGTTGCGTTGAGAACGAAAAAAAAAATCGTTTAAATCGTAAAATTGTAAAATCGTTCTTCAAATTGTAAAATTTAAAAACGTCGTTGATTTTTTTTTTTCAAAATGTAATTTTTCGGTTGAATAATTTCGATCGGTGTCGCGATTAAATCGGGGATCGCGAGGGACGCGTTTGCAAATTCGAAAATTGTTCGAGACACGTGATAATCGTTGGAGCGAGACGCACGACGAAACGGGCAGCAGCGCTCCCGGCTTTGACCGGTAAACATCGTTGTAAATCCAATTCTATTGTTTTGCGACGAGAGCAAGGTGACTTTTCACTGCTCGCGTACCAAAGTCAATACTCTCGCGTCGATACTCGATTGGGAGTTCTCAGCGAAAAAAAAATTTCGTTTGGACAACCTTCGCGCGTGTTTGTCTCGCGGACAAAATATTTTTTAAAATTTATTCTTCGATGGAGCATCGGAGCTGTCACGAATCTTTCATTATTTATTTTTTTTTTTTTTTTTGAATTTAGGTTATTTTATACATTCGGTAATTTATAGTTATTTTTTTAAATTTAGTAATTTTTAGTTATTTGTGACATTTGGTAATTCGCAATAATTTGTTAAATTTTGTAATTTACGGGGAATTCGTGAGGTTCCAAAAAGTTTTCGTTCAAAATGCCGAGCTATTGAAGTTCGATCGTTGGCGTATCGATAAAATCGGATAAATCGGATAAATCGGCTCGTTGTGCTCAACTTTTCGAAAATCGTTGGTAGAATCATCGGAGCGAAACTTCGAAACGAAATTCTACGTACGTTCGTTCGTGTTGGACCGGTAAACATGGGGTTGTAAATCCATTGTTTAGTTACCGGTCAACAAGGTCGATCACGTACGAGAAACGGACTCCTCGATTTCCTCGTCTCGAATCCGGATCCACTCCGGTCTCCGTTCTGTCAAAGATCTCATTTCCTAAGGAATAACCGATCGACCAACCGATTCCAATACCGATCTTTGTTAAAATCGGTAGAAATCCGAATTAAAAATATTGATTATTAAAATCGATCGAAGGACGGAGGAAAAATATATCGGTTGGTAGGATCGGATCCATACGCCGATTTCCATACCGATTTTCGTGAAAATCGGTAAAAACCGAAAAAAAAAACGATAATTAAAATCGATCGAAAAAAATAGAAAAATAACGCAGGCTCGTAGGACCGGCTTAATTAATTCACCGATTCCCATACCGATTTCCATGAAAATCGGTAAAAACCCCCCCAAAAAAAAAAACCATCAATTTTTAAAATCCTGCGAAGAAACAAATAAGAATCATCGATACGACAATAAAAACGAGAATCGTCGAAGTTTCGTTGGATGAACGGTAGGAGGGGTTAGAAAAAAATGGTGCGTGAACGATTTGTTTTGGCGAAGAGGCCGTCGACACCGATCGTCGAAAAAAAAAAAAAAGAAAAAAAAAAACGTTTTGAAAATTCCTCGTGGGCGAGTCTACGATTGAAAAAAGTGTCTCTCCTCTTTTCCCCCACTTATTTTATTTTTCTCCCTCTCTTTCTCATCGTTTCGTCACGCGAGTCCTTAATAACGAGGATTTTCGATTCGAAGGGGTGAAAATGATTTTTGGAGGGGGGGGTTCTTCCACCGAGTAAGAACTTACTACGATTGGTCGATTTCACGATTTTCGGGTGCCCCACCCCGATCTTCCCGATTCTCAAATTCGGATTACCCCGAAACGCATTTTTCCAAGAAACTTCGAATAATCACCGAAAACCCGTGTATTTATTCGGACGCGTTTTTCGGGGAGGCGCTCGAGCCTCTCGTATCTCGCGATCGTTAATCGTCAGAATAATAAATAAATACGTACGTACGCGCTCGATAAATATATATATATATATATATATAATATATAAACACACACACACACACACACACACACACACACACACACACACACACACACACACACACACACACACACACACACACACACACACACACACACACACAC
>JAPYZI010003394.1:0-17981 GCA_030523105.1 Ophioninae sp. A BG-2022a | reverse complement strand
ATATATATAGACCATCCATAACAATCCGATTTTCCGAGACTCCTCGATCGTAAGACATTCACAAATTTTTCAAGTTCACAAGTTGACAAGGCAATGGCTGTCAAAAACATCGATCGTTAATGAATTTTTTAAAATGAATTTACCGATTTTTTTCTTTGATAGTTTACTGCTGATTTACCGATTTTTTCCGGCTTACCAATTTACCGATTTTTTGGCAAATTAACGATTTTTTTTTGATTATCGATTTTTGGTTGATTACCGATTGGTTTACTGATTTTACCGATTTACCGTATTTTCCTGGTTTACCGATATTTGACATTTTTTGTCGATTTGTTGATTTCCCATTTTTTTTTTACCCATATAACGATTTGTTCGCGAATTACCGATTTTTTGAACCATTATCGATTTTGTTTTTTGCCGATTTACCGTATTTACACGTTTTGCCGATGTATTGTTGCCGATTTATCGATTTACCGATTCTTTTTTGCCGATCTAAAGATTTTTCCCGAGTTACCGATTTTTTTTTTGTTTCTTATCGATTTATTGCCGATTCATCGATTTTTGACAGTTCACTGATCTTTTTTTGTTTGCCATGAACGACGAGGAGACGAGGAAAAGCGATCGGTAACTTAACGACAATTTAGGCTCCTGTTATAGCGAATAATGATATTAGCAAATGCTGGAACAGCCCACGAGGATAATTAACAAATAAAAAAGACACAAACCCAGAAACGGCATACACGTAACGGTATATATAAAATTATATTTTACAGGAAACGTGCTGATATTTGTGCACGAATATATTGGAAAAACCGAAAAGACTTGCGCGTGCATATATTTTTGTACGTACACGTGGGTGTACATGTATATATGTGTATATTTATGCGCACGTGTGCATACAGAAATGTATGTAAAAAATGTGGAAAAAAAACAAAAAAAAAAACGAACACGCGTCGAAGCATTTGTTTGTAGATAGGCTATGATAGATTAATTGTAGGATTTGTTCAATCGAGCGCGGTCCGACTGAAACACACTTTTTTGTTTTCTCGAGGCTATACGCGTGTTACGTAAAATCCGAATTGCATAGTTTTTCGAACCGGTGACATACGAACAGAGATAGGCACGTCTCGTTACTTTGAAAAAGAAAAAAACTTTTTTCTTCTTTCAATTTTTCCCCCCTCTCTCTCTCTCCCTCTATTTCTCTCCCACATTTTTTCCCCCAAAGTATTTATCGATTATTTTTTTGACTTTTGCCAAAACGGTAACCCAAAAACGAAAAAAAAACTTTTAGAAACATATAAACTCGATATGATACGAAATTATTTTTTTAAATATAAAATTCGAATTGTTATACGAGATTATTTAAAGTGAAACGTTCAACCTGGAACAATTATTATTTGAGGTTATTTTTGAAAAAGATGAATGTGGAATTATAGTTATACGAGCTTAATGTAAAAAATGATAAATTTGGTATAATTATTATAGAGATAATAATTATTAATTATCTCTATAATTATGAAAAAAAAACAATAATTATTTATTATCCCTATAAATATAATTATAGGAATGATTAGAAAACGAAAATTGAAATAATTATTTAATGAATACGAAATTAATTTAAAAAAAAGATCATTCGGAACAATTATACAATCAGCCCCTCTTATTCATTCTCAATTCTTTCGAGCACCTGTTGGTGAATTTTTCTTTTCCTTTCTATCATCGAATACCACGGACAAGTTGAGAAGAGAAATTATATAAAAAAAAAAACAACGTAACAAGACTCGATTTATCGAGAACCTTGCAGATGTTCGCACTTGTAAATACTGTAGATGCCTTTTACAAAATAATTAATGATAATCACGATGAATCAATGACACGAGACATGGAATTCTCGTTTACAAATTAACGGGGTTTGCCCATCTCTGTATACGCGATCTTTTTATTTTTATTTCGTTTTATTTTTGTTTTTTTATTCGGGCGCGAATTATTTATTTGTCTTTTATTTTTCAATTTTTGTTTTGTTTTCGAACGCACGGTTGCATAAGTGGAGCAAAGAGAGTACGGTACACCTCGGTACGAGGAGGGCAAAAAAAAAACGAAACGATACACGTGCATCGGAGTCGGTAAACTCGGAGCGAAAATGAAGAGGAAGAAAGAAGCTTTAAATTACGGGAATAAAAGATGGAATAACAGTTTTATAGTAGTCAAAGACGCGAAAGAACTGATATTGATAATATTTAAGCATAGACTATTCCCCGACCCCTCGCCCCTTCCAAAAAAAGAAAAAACGATGAAAAAAAAAAAACAAAAAAGAAAACAAATTGACTTGTGACTACTGTAAAAATGGCCAAATACGCGGATATTTGTCACCCCGCCGTGGGCGATGGATTCTATGAAAATAATAAATTATTAATGAAATTAATATAAATTGAGGAATATTTAATTGCATATGATATATATGTTCGTAGAGATTATTTGATTCATTTTTTATCGTTTTTTAATGCATATAAACACAAAAATAGAAACATATATATATATATATATATATATGTATAATTTTTTTATTTTCGTTATAATGATTACGTTGTTGTTTGCACGAATCGAACGATGAAGTGTAAAAAAAATAATATGAGAAATTGGTTATTGAGAGATATCGGATTTGGATCTCGTCGTGTAGAAATAAATCTCGAGGCTGAACGACGAATAGAAATGAAGAGGGAAGATAGAGGGAGAGAGAGAGAGGAGTACGAAGAGATATTCTATTGTAGGGTTGACCCATTCGTGAGCCAGTAAATTTAACTTGCTATTTTTTTTTTTTATTTTTTTTATGGAAAGACTGAATTTGTTTTTCGAGACTATTTGAAAAGAAAAGGAATGGCCAAAAGAGGGACTTTTATATTTACAGAGAAGACGAAAAAAAGGATATGTATATATATATATATATATATTGGCTACAGGCTCGAAGTTTTTTTTTTAAATCAGCAAATTAAAAAAAAAAGAATTATCTAAATCGTACCTGTGACAATAAAAGAAAAAGGAAAATCGTGTGAATGGCCACACGCGATAAATCGATGTCGGACTGATAATTGGACTGATTCACCCTTATATTGTGTTTTTGTTTTTTTTTTTTTTTTTAATTAGTCGACATATCGATACTCGTATTGGACTGATTGAAATATTTGACTGATGTTACCAAAATGTTAGTAAAATCGGAGCTTCGCGCCCCTGTAATTAGGTTTAGAGGGAGCAAAAATATTAGAAGAGAAAATATACACGATTGAGCCAGGACGAGAGAAAATCGAAAATTTCGTGAAAATGCATCGCGTGCAATTTTTATTTAATATAAAAAAAAATTTTTTTTTTTAAATAACAAATTAGAATCGAAACGAAGAACGAAAGGGATCGACAGAAGACTCGAGTAATTCGAAAACGTTTCTCGAAGTCTGCCAATAAACGACGAGTTATATATAATTATATTTCAATTTTTTTTTCACTTTTCCTTTATTATTTTTTCTCCTTTTTCATTGTTTTTTTTTAATCACACGCCGCCGCCATAATGTATCGCGCAAAATAAATGGTCAAGGGTTTACACGAATACACACGCACACCGTACACAGCTTTTTTCACTTGTAATCAAATAAAAATAATACGTAATAGAATTTTTTTCTATAGTTAATATAAAATAACAGGAAACGAAAAATAATTAAAAAAGAAAAAAAGAATTAAAATAAACAAGCACACGTTCGTACAATAGATTAAAAATAATTCATCCATAGGTCTTGTACTGTTTCTTTCCTTCTTATTGTTTTATCATTTCCATTTTTAATTATTCTACTGCGCACTACGAAAAAAAAAATAAACAAATAAAAAAAATTATACAACCATAAATATTCTGTAGCGAAGTAACGTCGAGACGAGGAAAAAGTTAGAGACCAGAATTACATCGGTACCTGCGCGAATGTAGAATTAAACAAAAAAATTAACGATTATTAGAACACTATCGAATTTATTAAAATTATTTTTATTTCCACGAAAAATCGTTAAGGGCGAAACGAGAGAAAGAAGAAAAAAAACTCACGAGAATTCTCCCAGGCAAAGATTAGTCGTAATTCGAGTGCAAAAAAAAATAAAATGATAATAATAATGATCTCGGAGTTACGCACGAAAAAAAAAGAAAAGCGCACGAAATATTTGAACGAAGAGGGAGAGAGAAACGACGACGAGGAGAGAGTCGAGAAACAACACAAACAAAGATCGTTACGTTATCTTGCTTACTTATTATTTGTTATCTGCCAAGGTGTTCTGGTTATAGTATATATTTATTGATGACTATTATAATTATCTATTATCTATTATTATTATTAATAATATTATTATTATTATTTTTAAGCTATGTCAAATGCATTTTAATATATTTTCATTTTTATATAACATGAAATGTACTATTTGGTTTAATAACTTCGACGTCTTTTCATTTTTTTTTTTTTTAGTTTTTAGACACCTATCGCATCCTCAAAAACCGTGTTTTTCGCTCGTTCGTGTATTTAAGGGTGACGTTTTCATCGTCACAATGTCGAAGCGAAATTCATTTTTTTTTTTTGGCAATTTCTTGGCTTCGCGGAGTCAACAAATTTTCATCCCTGCTGAAAAATCAGTAAGAAAAAAGGAACTGTTTAAACCGGATGTAACAAATTTTGTCGATAATATATTTTCAGGTTAAAGGTAAGTTCGTTGTACCTCAAGACCTGTTGATGTTCGTTATATCCCTATTGTGACGTCAGCCATTAAATTCTAATTACACGAAACAGAAAAAAAATCGAAAACAAAAAAACCATGGATTCCATTAATGGAAATGTTTTTTCATCAATTTTGAAATGAAAAAGTGAAAGATTTTTTTTTTTTAAATCGCACGTACGTTGATCGATACATGAGGAGGGTCAAAACGTCAGACGATAGAAATACGTGTAGAGATAATCGAAGTTCCCCGTCTCTTACCCTATCGCACATCGCACTGTCGTCAAATCTTTAACGCATTTCAAAATCGTGTACGTTCTTTTTTTTTATTTCCACCCCCTCCCCCTTCTCTCCCAGGTAATATTTTCTTCTCACTCAACGACGCGATGCTCATACGAGAAAAAAAAGGAAAATATTAAAATGACTGTATTTGAACCGGTCAAATTCGGAATTAATTGCATTTTTATTTGTCAAGTAAAATTCGATCGAGCTCGAAGAGGAACGAAGAAAACAAAAATGAAAAACCATTGAATACGCAATAAAAATGAATTTTTCTGTAATTTTTGTAATTTTTAAATAAAATTTTTGTAATAAAAAAAAATTATTAAAAATAATATGAAAATCAACGTACGCGCAGTTTTATTTGGAAAAAGACAGGCGTTTGTTTTTCAATTTGTAGTTTCAATTTTTTTGTTTAAATCGATAGTTGTCGAGATTTCAATTACGATATAAATCAAAATAACAAAATCTTATTTTTTCGTCCCATCACGAATTCACAGTAAAACATTCGAAATACATTCAAAATAAAACTATAAAAAATTATCGTTGAATTATTTTTTCCACTTTTTCATAACCACAAAATTTCGATAAAAACAAAAATAAATTTTTAAAAACCCAGAGTGTTACTGATCCCCAAAAATATTTCTGTTTCACACAACAGAAATTAATTTTCAATTATCAGCCTACAAAATTGCCGAATAATTTTATAGCCAGTAAAGCTTCGAATTTTTTTGTTTCTCTCGTAATTGAAGATTGCTACCAACCAGACGAAATGACATTATAAAGATTGTGCCATCGTCGCAGGTGATCTCGAGACGCTCGATTAAACCGCCCCCCCCCCCCTTTCCGCCCCTTCACTTAAAAGAGACTCGACGCAATAAAACAACATATAAATACATGTATAAACAATGTACATTTTCATATGACTTTTACAGATCCCGAGTACACGTACACACACAGACATATATACATTTTATTATTATTATTTTCATTATGTAATGTAAAAAGAGGAAGTCGTCGCTGGACGTTGCAACAAATAATAAACGGAGACGCGATGCGTATCGCCCCCGTGTACAAAGTTCGCGTAATTGCGAGCAGCCTCAAGGAAAAAGTAAAATAAAAATTAAGCAAGCATTGCCTCTGAGCTCTCTCGTCAGTTGATATATATATATATATTATTCATTATCGAATTGCATGCTTTAAGTGTCTACCTGAATGCTCAGTGTGTCCCTCGTCGTCTTTTGTTGAGCCCTCGCATACACACATAAATAATTTCAACGCAGCGTATTAAAACGAAGAAAAAAGAAAAGGGAAAAACAAAAAAGGTAAAAAAAAAGACGCCAAGAGAGAGAGTTTTTTTTTAACGAGAGGCGTGTAAAAATACAATATTCATTAAAACGACGTTTATACGTTAATACGTCAACATCATTGTACGAAAAAAAACAGAAAAAAAAAATCATTTTGCATCGTTTATTTTTTTCTGGTTTCATCGTAACTTTTTTTAATTTGTTTATTTTTATTTTATTTTCCTTAGCTTTTGTTTCAATTTTTTTTTAGTTGTTTTTTTCCGGTTGCTTTTTTTTGTCTGAGATATTTTGTTTTGCTCCAAAAAACCACGATCCTCTCGGTTTGACGCGCGTGTGAATTACGTACTGATATATTTGTAATCGACGTGTTAAAATTGATATTAAAATGGTCGGGACGTGTAAGGAAAACTCGGTACTTTTCTCGGCGCACGACGACGTTTTTTTTTTTTTTTTACTTTTTTTTTTTTGTTCAACGTTACCACTGCGAAACAGAAGAAAATCTTTGAAACCCTTTCCTCGTCGAGATCCTCACTGGAGCTTCGTCGTTAACCCCTTTTCTATGCCATCCAGCTATTTTCTTTCGTCTGAAATTTAATGAGATACGAGAATTTAAAAAAAGAAAGTAGTGGGGTTATGGAAGGAAGAACGAAGAGAGAAACTTGAGAAATTGGATAAAGAGTAATTTTGAAAGAAAAAGAAAATGAATGCCGCGACTTTAGAAGTCACGTTTCATCCCCCTTGATTTTCATACCTCCGAGGGATGCTCGTCGAATGTTCGCGTTTTATATTCTTCGTTTTCTTTCTCACGAATCCCCGACGAAACGTTCATATATATATTTTTTTTAACACTTTTTTTTTCTCGTTTTATTGAATTTCGATTCATCCTGTCGACGGAGGGAAGGGGGTTAACGTTCAGCCCTTTCATAAACAAATTCTCCTTTACCCGGACCCATTTCAAGAACTGAAAAAAAATAATAATAATAAAAAAATAAATAAAACGTAAAGAAACGGAAAACGGATGAGAAGAAAATTCCTCGCGATTTCCTTACGTCGAGGAAGATTATTACGAAAAGATGATCACGAGGAGAAAACCCAATGAAATTCACGAGTCTACCACCACCCCCATAATCCACCCTCCGCATTATTTCCGTCGCAACGTCGAGCAAGGAATATCCCCGATCTTTTCAATTGCAGCTTGTAATTATCGTACATTCGTGGAAACGACACACAAATCGCGAAGGGGAGAGAAAAGACGAGAGAGAGAGAGAGAGAGAGAGAGAGAGAGAGAGAGAGAGAGAGAGGGAGAAAGGGAGAAAGAGAGCTAAGAGAGCTAAGAGAGGCTAAAAATTGAACGATGAAAAAAAAGAGGGTAAATCGCGACGACAGAAAAAAAAATGACAGGGATAAAAAAGAGGGAACGTTCGTAGAAATTGACAGCTGTGAGAAAGTAACAAACGTGAAGTGTGCTAGAAGAAGAATGGCTGATGAAGGGGGAGAAGGAGAGAGGGAGAGAGAGAGAGAGAGAAAGAGAGAGAAAGAGGCAGATATCATGACACGTGTCAGGAGTTGTTAATTTTTTTTTCTATTTTATTTTCCTTTTTTTCTTTTTCGTTTTATTTATTTATTTTTTTTTTTTTTTTTTTTTTTTGGTGGTAGGTAAGTGTGGGGTGTTGCATGAGGTGCATTGTTGTGTTTCAGTGCTCGCCTCCATGCCAGGGCTGACATTGAACTCGCTGAACACGCCGTCTGCCAAGAAGCTCTTCACCTGCCAACTGTGTGGCAAGGTGCTTTGCAGCAAAGCATCGCTGAAACGTCACGTTGCCGACAAGCACGCCGAACGACAGGAGGAATACCGATGTGTCATCTGCGAGCGGGTCTACTGCTCGCGAAACTCCTTGATGACCCATATCTATACCTATCATAAGAGCAGACCTGGCGACATTGACATTAAGTTCTTTTGAAGGTTTAGATAAGGTAGGGCCACGCACACGAAAAAAAAAAAATAAATAAATAAAAAAAACAAACAAAACACATACAAACAAAACAATTGTTCAATCTGTGAACATCATCGAACATGTGAACAAATAAGAGTACAACGAAAAAACGGATATATATATATATTGTTTTTTTTTTGGTTATTTCCACTTTGTTTTTTATTTTGATTAATTTTTCATTGTATTAGTTATACTTTTGTTTAAATATGGATTCTCTCTCTCATTCATCATCGGAAGGTTCGGCTGTATTTTTTTTTCTTTTTTTTTTCTTTTCTTCCCGATTTTTTAACACACGATTGATCTTTTCCTGCCCCTCCTTAAGCTTGGTTTTTTTTATTTGTAACTATCTTCTTTTTTTTACCTCTAATATACATCAGAATGGCTCTCTCGTTTTTTGATTTTTTTTTTCTTCATTTAACGATAATACGGATATATATTTTGTCTTCAATTTGGGTTATTGACCGCGAGTGCATGATTGACTAACAAAATATTGCGATCTGGAATCAAACCCTCCTTTCCCCTTCCTTTAATATCCAAATCGAGAAAACGAAAGTCCATACCTGTCAGCTCCGTTCAGCTTGGAAGATTAGTCCAAGTTTGAATCGTTTTATTTATTTTTAAAAAATTGTTTTATTTTTATTTTACATAATTTTTACGTTTTTTTTTAAACCTTTTTTTTTAAAAGTAATTTTTCGTGGAATTCTCGACCTCGCGAATGGACTTCGAAACTTTTCACCCCAAGAATTCGCCTCGCTCCATTTCTTTCAATTAATTTTTTTTTTTTTTTTCAAAAATTATCTATTTTTTCCGTTTTTTCTTATTTTCTTTTTTTATTTGGCAAAGCATGCATGGGTCAATTAATCGGAGAAGCTCACGTTTGCGGAATGGCAGAATGACGATGCACAATCACATAAAATACACGATCGGATCCTCCAACGAATGGTGGTGTTAAGAATGATTTTAAAAAATGTTAAAAAAAATACTGCGCACGCGTACTAATAAAAAAAAAATAAGAAAAACATAAATTTTCAAACGCAGGCTTTCGTGCCTGGATAACGAGAGGGCACTCTCATCAATGCCGGTGCAACCGAATTTTTCATTTAGGACAACAGGGCTACGACTTGTCCCTTTTTTTTTTTCAGAAAAATTAGCCGCGATAATATTAATCGTAAAATTGCGATAATTAGAAAATTAAAGAAGAGAGAAGAATCGTTGACGGTTCATGGCTTCAGGCTCCCAAATAACTCAATCCAAATCCTCGCCTCGATAATTGTTTTTTTATCGTTTATATTTAAACAATTTTTTTTTTATTTTACTTTTTTTTATTATTTATTTATTTTTTATTTCAACGATTCGTTGTTGATGAATATTATTGTTAATGTTATATTTATTATACACGTTTTTGGTTCGGCTTTCGTCGTGTGATTTTGTATGGGCTTTTGATGTTTCGTGTCGTCTGCATGGCTCTGGCTTTTCTTTATTTTTTTTTTTTTTTTTTCGTCAACTTCGATCACTCCGATGATTTTTCCTTTCAGACTTTTCCGACAGCGGCAATTCCGAAAGTTTTTCTAACATTTATTACGACAACCTCACTCACTCGAGCACTCTCTCTCTCCCTCTCTCTCGCTCTCTCTCTTTCTCTCTGTTTCACTTTCTAACCTTTCTTTTTTTTGTTCACCCTTCGTGCACGAATTTTAACAACACGCTGTGGCAAATTACACACCGTTGAATGAACAAACGAAAGCATGCAAATAACGGAAGCATGCAAACAAAGGCAACCCAAACAAACCCAAACAAACTCATTTTGGCTTTTCTCACAATCCCAACCGACTGATTTATCCTCTTTGGTATAAAAAGTCTCGAAATCGTCGATAATATTATTTCGAAATCGCATGAATTTGATTCCAGAAATGTATTATTTTTTTTTAACAATTTTTTTTTTTTTTTTGGGACTCGAGGACAAATGTGGTATTTGCAATTGTTGATGACGTTTCGATTGATCTTGACGTTGATCAGGTATCGAAATTATTCGTTGATTGAGAGGATATCGAAATTAATTGCTCGTTTTATTTCGAGGTTACCTTTTTTTTCTTTTTTTTTTTTTAGTCAGAGGTGCAAAGCTTTTATTGGAAATGCAACGTTTTTATTTCTTCTCGTATTCCCGATAGGATTATACGAGTCGTTTCGTCGATACGGATACACACGAGTTCCAGGAAGTTTCAGCTGGTCAATTGGGTAAATCGAGAATCGAGAATGAAGCGAACTTTTTTTTTTTTGTTGTGTGGAGGGGACTCCCGTTCGATATGCATCGGTGTTGTATCGAGGATAAATGAATGATCGAACGGCTCGCAAAAAGTGACTCGTTTAATATTTCATATTGAGGCCAGAAAAAAAAAAATATCGATTCCAATTGACAGGATTAGTACGTTCAATTAATCCGATGTTTGATATTCACTGTATTTCTCGCGAATTCAATATTTTTTAAATTCATTTCTTTTTTTCGTCAGCTTGCTGTTATTTGTTACCAAATTATCGTTTGTATCAATTAAAACATTATTTCATTGTTCTATCTAATGATTTTTAATTTATAAAAATATTCATTCAATATTTTTTGTATCAATTAAAATATTTCCAATATTTTTTACATATGAAATATTTACGATATAATCATTTGAAATTGTTTAATATCGTTTAAATTTTAAGTTTTATTTGACTTCTCATTTTTTGTGTCGTATAAAAAAATATATATATTATTCGTCTATTTTTTTCTGACTAAATAATAATTTGTAGAAAAACTAAAAATGCCAATGCGTCAATTTTCAGAGTTCACACATCGATTTTCATCCCGATCAGATTACTGAAGCTTCCTCCCACTCTTAAGACGAAATCTTTGACCACAAAAAATAAAAAAATAAACAAACAAAAAACATGGTCGATTACTTTTGTTTGTTAAATTAATATGTAAATTATTAATTAAAAGAAGGAAGAAATGTTTAATAACTATATATTAAACTAATAATATCCAATTATTAATATTTATATATTTGCACATAACATATCATTATTAATAATCATAAATAATTTCATATTCATAACCATCCCTAATAATGATGAATATATTGTTATGAGTAACGAAAATTAATGTTAAACGATTAATAAATAATCACTAATAAATATATAAAAGTACATAATCAAATTATAACATAAATCAAAATTTATTATAATTTCCTTATTATTACATGACAACGAGATACAATTCCAGCACTACATGAATTGCAATAAATTATTAAATACATACATACATACATACATATATATATTATAAAATATAATAAATTGCAATATTTATTAATAATTAATAATTATAATTAAATACTTGATATAATATATAAATGATAATATTAATAAATTATTCTAATTTATAATACGGATTAATGTAAATCATTATTTGTTATAATTTGATTATTACGAATAATTGAACGATTAATGAAACAGATGGGAGGAAAAATGATGAAAAAAAAAAAAAACAAGAAAAACTAATGTGTTTTTCAGGTACGGGCAATGGGATGCATCCACCGACGACGCCTCCCGCTGCCGTGTACCAGATTCCACCGCCTACAGGTGGCGGTATGAACGAGCCCCAGGAATGTCCCTACTGTCAGCGAAGTTTCTCCTGCTATTACTCGCTGAAACGACACTTTCAGGACAAGCACGAGCAATCGAACACCCTTTACGTGTGTGAATTTTGCAACCGTCGTTATCGAACGAAAAATTCGTTGACGACCCACAAGAGTCTTCAGCATCGTGGCTCGAGCGGTATGCTCAAGAGGCTACTAAAAACATCGGCTATCAAGAACGTACTCTCCCAGCATCCGCACATTCACCAACAGCCGCAATGAAAGTGGCTGAGATATCGTCGCCCGATAAGCGGCAGCCTCATTGATGACGATCTTCGCGATCATTCGCGTGGTCGAACAATTCATAATTATCGTCACGATTGATCGTACGATCGTCCAACAATCGGCCGATTTTTACGATCTCCGGAGAAACGAAAATAATCTTCTCCGATTTTTTTTTAAATAACAAAAGAATAAATCAGTAAATTTTGAAAAATCGATGGGGATCGGTATCACGATCGAGTGCAGGATCGGTAGAGAGAGAGAGAGAGAGAGAGAGAAAGATATAGAGAAAAATCGTTTTTGACGAGTCGTCGACCGTCAAACGGAAACGAACGTAACGAAATTTTTCGAAAAACAAAAACAAACAAACAAAAAACGCATGAAACTCCCTCGGCTCGGTCAGCCTGCGTGAAACATCGGAAATTCCGAAAAGAAAAATCGAAGCAAACAAAAGAGACACTGCTTATCTTTCTTTCCAATCGAATTAACGTTTTTTTTTTTTTGTGTGTTTTCGTCAAGACTGCGCTAAATCCAAAGAATAATGGAAACGAAATTGACTGAGAAATTTTATGGGAGAGAGAGAGAGAGAGAGAGAGAAACGACGAGAGTAAAAAAAAAGAAAAAAAAACCATGAAAACATTGTTTTATTAATAAGCTTAACCAAAAGTGAACGAACAATCGGAAACATTCCATTTGATCTCGGTGGGGGAAAAGAAAAACAGATTGGGGGCAGGAGGGGGCGGATCGTGTAGCCAAATTTTGAATTTTCGATAATGCCTCCAGTCATTCGTATACCTTATTAAATTTCGATGCTTTATCGTTGAAATCGAGCGATAAAAATTACTCAAATTTCGATCGACCAATATTAATAATTAATTAAAAATTGTTTTTTTTTTTAATAATAATAATCAGCGGACAAAGGGCCGCCGAAATTTATGAACGCAGGCAGACTGTCGTCGTATAAACGAGGGATGAGATCGATTATGTCAATGATTTAGGGATGAATATGGGGTGGATAGGGTGAGAGGGAGGGAGGGCGTTCGACTTAACGAGCGACTATAAAAACGTCGTTTTCTCCAACCCTCGTGTATTAACGATATAAATAAACATTCGTGAATCGAAATGAAGAAAAATGAACGAAAAGAAACAAAAAAAAAAAAACAAAAACAAAAATTGGTAAATAAAACAGTTATCGTCTTCTTAGGCCTAAGCGATGTGAGAAAATAAAAATCGAAATTCAATTACGAAATCTAATGTGCTCAAATACAAAAGAAAAAAATAATTTCGCGAAAAACGAGAAATATGAGGATAGTTAGCGAGGATGCTAGGGGAAAAAAAGAAGGGTTGAACAGAAAAGGGGTTTGAGGAGGGGGAAAGGGTAAAACGTAAATTCAGCGGATTTGAGACGAGGGAGAAGGAAAAAAAAGAGAGTGAAACGGTCCATCATGCGCGCAAAGTACAGACTATATTTTTAACTGTTAAATGAAAAGTAAACAAAAACGAAAAGTCACGATATTTTGAACTTTGTAAATAGGATATATTATATTCGTAACGATACGCCTGATTACGAATGATTCACGATCAGAATTTTATAAGAATCCACTTTGGCAAAAAATACGAACAGTTTAGTGAGTTAATACGTTTGTTTTTTTTTTTTTGTGTGACTGAATTCATAATGACACGTACGAGGAAAAAGAAAACCTTTCACGATGGTCGTCATCGAGGGTTTTGTTTTTTTTTTTTTACAAACGACGTATCCGCGTCGTTTGTCGATTATTATTTTTTAAGGGGAGGAAATCCTGTCGGACTTATCTGCAATTTATTGGCGAGCTGGACGGTGGAAAAAAAAAGAAATCAAGGGAACGGAAAGATGAAAAAAAAATTTGACCCTACGTTCTTCTCTGTTTCCCTGTTGAAGAGTTTCGATTATTATTTTCTTTTTTTTTTTTTTCGTTGGCAAGTGTGCAATATGAAGAACGTGCAAAGATCGTTCGAAATTCGTTGATACGTTTTTGGTTAAATTTTTTACAAAGTCCTATTTACACACTTTGGAATTAATTCGGTTTGTCAAAAAAAAAAGATATACGACTTTTTATTCGATCGTTATTCGTGCTTACTTCTTTCGACGTTTTTCTTTTTATCCCCGAACACTGTATTTATAAAGTTTTTGAAATACTTTCGAAGTCGAGTTTTCTTTATCGCGTGACGGTAAAAAAAGAGTTGAAAAATATTTTTCTTTCGATTGATATTTTTTTAAAGGTTTTCCCAAATTTTGGATTGCCAAAAAATGAACTTACGATTATTTTTTCGATCGTCGTTCGTGCCTGTTTTCTCGATGTTTATTTTCTCAAGATTACTTCAATCTTTTCGTAATAAATTATTTTTCATCGCGTAAAGGCGAGTAAAAAATCGAAAATATAATTTTCAACTGATAATTCGTTGCAAATATTATTCCAACAAAAAAAAAGGATCATAATCATTTCCGGCAGCTCGTATCCCCGCTCGTTCCTCAATTCAACGAGAAATCCCTGTCAAAAAAAATCAGACACTTACGAAAATCCGTTCGCAGATTACCTCCACGCGTGCCTTCCACTATCCTGCTCTCCAATTATATCGGGCCCTACCCAGGAAGGACGAAATACGTACAACCTTAAAAAACGACGAAAAAAAAAAAAATAGACGAGAACGAAAAAAAAACAAACTTTAATCCTGACAAAAATGTATGATTGGCCAAAAAGAAAAGAATAAAACGTCAAGAACAAAAAAAAAACGAAACGTATTCGGGTCTGAAAAAAAATCGACGTTTTATTCGTAAGCTACGAAGAGGGTTAGGAAAGATTTAAACAAAAAAAAAAGCCATTTTAACTAACGAGCAAGTACAAATTATTAAGAGAAACAAAAAAAACGAGAAGTTACGACTACATGTATCTTAGATTTCGTAGTAGGCAGTGAAGAGGGAAGGGGGGGGGAGGAGGAAAAACAAGAGAGAAGTAACGATCGTATTTTAACGACAGTTACGAAAGAAGGAAGAAAAAAAAAAGAATGGACGAAAGGTTTTCTGACATATCCTCGAATCGCGAAGTATACCATTTAAAACAAACAAAAAAAAAAAACGAAAAAAAAAGAATTATACGACTTTAGAATTAGGCGTCTTCCCGAAGTTGTTCTTCACTTTGAGGAAATGCAAATACTTGTGTCAAAAAAAAGGACTTTTCAAGGTTCGTATTATAAAAAATAAATTAAAAAAAAAAAAAAAAAGAAATTGTAAATGTAAGAAAAATTGAAGAAAACAAAAACGAACGAGAATAACAAAAACAACAACAATTTTACGTTCCTTCGAGTCGTTGCGAAAACGTAATGTGGATAATCGACTGAAATTGAAGAGCGAAGAGGAATAAATAAATAAAGATAGAAAAAAGAGACAATTTAATCGTTCCGTGCCATTGGTATACAAAAAAAAAATGGAAAATTACGAGAATGAGAAAAAAAACGATTGGATCCTTTGGTGATGCGCGAGCGGAACTTGTCAGAAATTGAACCTAGTCATTTTCGGAAACTTCTGTAATTCTGTGATAAGAGAAGCGCTGGAGAAAAATAAAATCTCGCTGACCAGCAAGGGGGGGGGGAGGGGATTTTTGCTTGGCGGGTTATTCCACATTACGTCGAAATCGATGCAGTTAGCAAACGTACTCGAGCGGGAAAACGATACGAGGAAAATAAACGTAAAAAAAAAGTAAATGAATTTAAAAAAAAAAAACAAACATTGAATAACGATATTGGGAAATTCTGTGATGTTTTTCAGTTGGTATACTAGACGCTAAAATTGCGAATGTTATTCGAAAAAAAAAAAAAAAGTATACGGAAATTACATGAATGTTTAGTGTTGTGAGAATAGTTCGTAATGGTTCGAAAACCTTTCATCGTGATTCAGGTTACGTGAGGAGGTCGACGAAATTCTTGGCTGCTGATCGGTCTCGACGAAAAATCAACGATCTTCAATTTTTTTATTTGATTTTTTTTTTGTCATTTATATCGAACGAAAAATTCGAAAATGAATCTTGAAAAAAAAAACGATATTCGTTTAAAAAAAGCCTTTCGAATATTCGAAGTCAAGATTTACTATATTCTTTGAAATTAAATATATATATATATATATATCCATGTATATATTTATTTATTTTTTATTTTTTCATGTGAGGCTAAACAATTTCAATTAATCGATTCGTCACGACGCCAAAATTCGAAACGTCTTTTCCTACAATTCGATAGGAATATCATTGACTAAATTATTCTCGATTTTTAATTTAATTAAAATAAATTAACATCGACAAAAAAAACGAAAAGCGAAAACGAATGAAAAGTCAATTAAGAATCGACCACGATTATTGATAAATTCGAAGAGGAAAGGAAAAAAAAAGTGTGACTCGAGCACGAATTTTTTTTCGAGAGTGATCAGTCGTCCAAGACTCTTCGTGATGCAACAGGTACACAGGTGTCATCGACATATCTCTTTCTAGGATGAGCATCGCTTTGAAATTCATTTAAGCGTGTATCGTTTTTTTTTTTTTTTTTTTAAACTTGAATTAAAATTTAAATCAAAGTTGAAGAGATAGCGACAAAAAAACGAAAAGTTCATTCTAATGTGCCAACTTGTTCGAAAAAAAAAGGGTACTCTGCCATTTGTCCAAGAAACGTAGCCAGGAAGGTGAGGATGATTGAAAAGTTAAAGAGGATTCGTCATTCTCAATAATGAGAATAAATATATTATCGAGGGAGAAAAAAAGTGACGCACTTTACAAGTTTCGATGTATGCATTTTTTTTTTTGTTTTTTTTTTTCATCGCTGTACTGAAGTCCAATGATGAGGAGGAGGATCAGTAGGAGAGGGGGGAGAGGGGGAAGAACAAATATTTTAAACTATATATTTTTATTTGCACTCTTGTATATCATAACGTGTATATACATACAATAGAAATATCGATAAGGTATATATATACATAGCGAGGGGGGGAGGAGGAGGAGGAGGAGAGTGAGAGAAAAAGAAGAAAAAAAAACGTCAATGAGAAGAAATCGACTGGCAAAATCGCGAGCGAGCCGTTTCGTTGACAATTAATTAATAATTAATAATTAATGTTCAAGCCTCTCGACGTTTCATTGTTTCCAATGTTTCTTTTTTTTTTTTTTTCTTTCTTTTCGTTTCTTTCGTTTTGCTTCTTCGACTGGTAAACGGTCTCGAACTTTCTCGAACGATTGAAGTACCGGAAATCAGGGATTGATTTTTTTTTTTTTTTTTTAATTTTTTTTTTCTCCCAACGCACAGAAATTCGATGAGAGGCCGAGAGGAATTTCTTCCAAGCGAAACTGACCGACTTTGGTTGGTACGAATTTTTCTACTTCCAGCAATTTTCCTTCCACGATATTGACGCACGATGTTCGAGCAGGCGAGGGAAAAATGAAAGTGGGGGTCGTTTTTTAAGCTAAGCCATGTTTAGGAGAGGGGGTAGGAGGCGGGAGGGGTGGTTTCGATTTATTTGAATTTCGAATCGACGAGAGCTCAATTTCTGGGTTTTTTTGTCTTTTTTTTTTTGCATAGCGCTGTGACGGTGATACGTTGAATTAAATCGAATTATTACTTTCGAGAAGGCTGATTTTTATATGATTACGAGGAATGAGAAAAAATAGAATTTAAACGAACGAAAAAAAAAAAAAAAAAAATTCTTTAATATGATAGCGATGGGAAAGCGCGAATGAGAAACGAAATGGAAACTT